>CAUDMG010000687.1:260000-272500 GCA_958450375.1 Homarus gammarus | reverse complement strand
TTGTTTACCTGTGATGTGGAGGAGAGAGAGAGAGAGAGAGAGAGAGAGAGAGAGAGAGAGAGAGAGAGCTAGCTTTCCCCACCTCCTCCCGTGACATGCACCAAATCGTGTACTTTCGGCGGCGGATAAACACGACAAAAACAAAGCCAATCTCGGCATCACAACGACCTATTAAACACGTGACCTTAAGGCGGATAAATCGTGCTCTTAATGTCTGACAGCCGACTATAAACCTCCAAGGAACCCCACGTTCTTGACCTCTCTCTTAGGAAATTATTTACATCTTGGGGGGGGAGAGATGTTGTTGCTATGGAAACAGAGGAAGCAGGTATGTGGTTCACCTTTTGTGGGCGGCCGAGTGGTGTGGGTGGGTGGGTGGGTGGGTGGGTGGGTTGGATGAGAGTGTGTGTGTATGTGTGTGTGTGTGTGTGTGTGTGTGGATATCATATTATTCTACAAGGTAACTGATTAAATGTGGTCTAGTCCTAATAGGCCCCAACGAACCTAAATAGGGGCCCGTTGCTAATGTGGTCTAGTCCTAATAGGCCCCAACGAACCTAAATAAGAGCCCGTTGCTAATGTGGTCCAGTCCTAATAGGCCCCAACGAACCTAAATAGGAGCCCGTTGCTAATGTGGTCCAGTCCTAATAGGCCCCAACGAACCTAAATAAGAGCCCGTTGCTAATGTGGTCCAGTCCTAATAGGCCCCAACGAACCTAAATAGGAGCCCGTTGCTAATGTGGTCTAGTCCTAATAGGCCCCAACGAACCTAAATAAGAGCCCGTTGCTAATGTGGTCCAGTCCTAATAGGCCCCAATTATATAGTAGCTGGCGTAGACTGGGGCCTCACTAACCCCAAAAATCTTCTATGTACAGAATTTTATCACAGTCAAATAGGTGTTAAATAATATAAGTCTCTCTCTCTCGCTCTCTCTCTCTCTCTCTCTCTCTCTCTCTCTCTCTACTTCCTCCCTCTCACTTAGTCTCCCCACACCTCTTTACTCCCTCTCCTCCCTACAATAGTAACGCCAGCATTGTGTATCCCCCTCTCTCTCCCCTCATTTACCTCCCCATCCCCCTCTCTCACTCCTCTACCTCCCCACCCCCTCTCTCTCCCCTCATTTACCTCCCCATCCCCCTCTCTCACTCCTCTACCTCCCCTCCCCTCTCTCTCCCCTCATTTACCTCCCCATCCCCCTCTCTCACTCCTCTACCTCCCCACCCCCTCTCTCCCCTCATTTACCTCCCCATCCCCCTCTCTCACTCCTCTACCTCCCCACCCCCTCTCTCCCTCATTTACCTCCCCATCCCCCTCTCTCACTCCTCTACCTCCCCTCCCCACCCGCTTCTCTGACTCTATCCCCACTGCCTCGAGATAAACACTGCATGACGTCATAAACACAATATGACGTCATAAACACAATATGATGTCATAAACACAATATGACGTCATAAACACAATATGACGTCATAAACACAACATGACGTCACCACCATTCAAGGTCGCCTCGCCCTGTCTCACCCACCAATCAGGAAGAGGCAGGTATTATGTGAACGTTTTTGTGGTGTTATGTGAACGTTTTTGTAGGGCTGTGAACGTTTTTGTGGCGCTATGTGACCGTTTGTGTGCTATGTGAACGTTCTTGTAGTGGCATTATATCGTTTTTATAATGATATATACATATTATTAAAGTGTTAGGGGAATTAATATTAGCACACACACACACACACACACACACACACACACACACACACACACACGTAATCTTTCATGACTAGAGATGAAAATGAAAAGTAAGTAGACATTAGGAATGAGAAGACGAGCAAGGGGGAGTGGGCAAGGGAGAGTGGGCAAGGGAGAGTGGGCAAAGGAAAGTGGGCAAGGGAGAGTGAGCAAGGGAGAATGGGCAAGGGAGAGTGGGCAAGGGAGAGTAGGCAAGGGAGAGTGGGCAAGGGAGAGTGGGCAAGGGAGAGTGGGCAAGGGAGAGTGGGCAAGGGAGAGTGGGCAAGGGAGAATGGGCAAGGGAGAGTGGGCAAGGGAGAGTAGGCAAAGGAAAGTGGGCAAGAGAGAGTGGGCAAGGGAGAGTGGGCACAAGGGATAATGGGTGAAAGGGAGAATAGATGAAGAGAGAGAGAGAGAGACAGACTGTACCTTTCCACCAGTAGCTTAACGAGGGAGGGAGGGGGAGGGAGGGAGACAGGGACAGAGGGAGGGAGAGAGGGAGGGAGGGAGACAGGGACAGAGGGAGGGAGAGAGGGAGGGAGGGAGACAGGGAGACAGGGAGAGAGGGAGGGAGGGAGGGAGACAGGGAGAGAGAGAGGGAGGGAGGGAGGGAGGGAGGGAGGGAGACAGGGAGAGAGGGAGGGAGAGAGGGAGGGAGACAGGGAGGGAGGGAGACAGGGAGGGAGACAGGGAGGGAGGGAGACAGGGAGGGAGACAGGGAGAGAGGGAGGGAGGGAGGGAGACAGGGAGAGAGAGAGGGAGGGAGGGAGGGAGGGAGACAGGGAGAGAGGGAGAGAGGGAGGGAGACAGGGAGGGAGACAGGGAGGGAGACAGGGAGAGGGAGGGAGGGAGGGAGGGAGGGAGGGAGGGAGGGAGACAGGGAGGGAGACAGGGAGAGAGGGAGGGAGGGAGGGAGACAGGGAGAGAGAGAGGGAGGGAGGGAGGGAGGGAGGGAGACAGGGAGGGAGAGAGGGAGGGAGGGAGGGAGACAGGGAGAGAGGGAGAGAGGGAGGGAGACAGGGAGGGAGACAGGGAGGGAGACAGGGACAGAGGGAGGGAGGGAGGGAGACAGGGACAGAGGGAGGGAGGGAGGGAGGGAGGGAGGGAGACAGGGAGAGAGACAGGGACAGAGGGAGGGAGGGAGGGAGGGAGGGAGGGAGGGAGACAGGGAGAGAGGGAGGGAGGGAGGGAGACAGGGAGACAGGGAGACAGGGAGGGAGACAGGGAGAGAGGGAGGGAGAGACAGTAAGGGACAGTTCCCAGAATGCATCACACCTTCAGATCTTCTTCAAACACTCACCATTTTTCTCTCTCGTTTCCTGACACGAAAAAAGAAATTTCCTCCTAGAAAAAAAAAGGAAAAAAAAAAATTTAATAGATTTCTTTTCCTACGCCATGTTTGTTCGTCGAGCGAGGGGAGGGGAGGTGGAGAGGGGAGAGGAGGGGAGGTGGGGGAGAGGGGAGGGGTGGGGTAGAGGGGAGGGGAGGTGGGGGAGAGGGGAGGGGAGGGGTGGGGGGAGAGGGGAGGGGAGGTGGGGGAGAGGGGAGGGGAGGGGTGGGGGGGAGGGGAGGGGTGGGGGAGAGAGGAGGGGAGGGGGAGAGGGGAGGGGAGGGGAGGGGAGGGATAGGTAGGGAAGAGAGAGAGAGAGAGAGAGAGAGAGAGAGAGAGAGAGAGAGAGAGAGAGAGAGAGAGAGAGAGAGAGACATAACCCCATTACTGATAACCATAATGAATGTTCTCTCTATCCCTTCCTCCCATTTATCACACTCCTCCTTCTTCCCTCGTTCTTGTGATACTTAAAGACACTGATGTATTTCCCGTAATTATCATTCTCCCTCCTCCTCCATTATTCCCTTCCTTGCCTCTTCCACCCTTCGTGCCGAGTCATCCTCATCTCCTTTCTCTCACACTGTCTTTCTTAATTGGTTCCTTCTTCTCTCGTTCTTTATCAGCTCTTACTAGTCCCTCTTTCAACATATAGGCACTGTGTCTTCTCTCTCTCTCTCAAATTTGCCTCTTCCACTTTTATTCCCGCATCTCTCTTCCTTCTCCATTTCTTGTTCTCTTTATATTCCGTCTTTCTTACCTAAGCTGCTCTCTCTCTCTCTCTCTCTCTCTCTCTCTCTCTCTCTCACTCTCTCTCTCTCTCTCTCTCACTCTCTCACTCTCTCTCTCTCTCTCTCACACACTCTCTCACTCTCTCTCTCTCTCTCTCTCTCACACTCTCTCTCTCACACACTCTCTCACTCTCTCTCTCTCTCTCACTCTCTCTCTCTCTCTCACTCTCTCTCTCTCTCTCTCTCACTCTCTCACTCTCTCTCTCTCCTCTTCTGTCTATCTCTATCCTCCTGTTGCCTCTTCATCATCACTTTCCCCTCCATTGCTTATTCTCTCTCCTTATTCCCTCCTTCGTTACTATTTGTTATCTCCCTCATATTCTCCCCATACTACATCCTCCCTAATCATCATCCTCTTCTTATTCTTCTCTTTCTATTCTTTTATAAGTCGCAATTCTTTTGTATTTCAATTTCAACAAAATTATTTCTTTATTTCTTTCTTCCTCTACTTTCCTCCTCCTCCTCCTCTTTCTCCCTTGCTTACTTTCACACAATATCTTCCTCCATCTCTCACTCTCCCTTTCTCTTCCCTCCACTCCACTCCACTCCTCTCCTCTCCTCCTTCCTCCAGCCATTGTCAACATCTCTACCCTTTAGCCGGCTGCCAAGGACCGTCCAGCCGGCACTAACAGGCTGTCCAGTCCAGGCGCGGCTCCCTCTCCCCTCTGGGAGAACCTCCCTGGCTCTGGGAGAACCTCCCTGGCTCTGGGAGAACCTCCCTACCTCTAGGAGAACCTTCCTGCCTCTGAGAGAACCTCCCTACCTCTGGGAGAACCTCCGTGTGTCAGTAATTGCCCCTCTCAACAATATAACACTGTACTGCCAACCTTATCTGCCTGACCACCACACCGTCCAACACTCGACCGTATCTTCTCCCCTCTCCCTCACCTCAGTCCTTGTCTCATATTGTGAAAACCACAAATGCACAGGCAATCAGTCCGTGCTTGAGTGACCACCAGCAGTGTGTGTGTGTAGAGAGACCCTGAAGGACCCGACCAGGGGTTTTATCTCCTCCTCCACCGACTAGTTTGTGACCCACCCACGAATTATACGTCCTGTGACCAGTGAAGGATACCCTGAAGGATACTCTATCTGAAGAATGTGGCCAGTGAAGGATACCTTGAAGGAAACTCTATCTGAAGAATGTGGCCAGTGAAGGATACCCTAAAGGATACTCAGTCTGAAGGATGTGGTTGAAGGATGTGGTTGAAGGATGCTGTCTGAAGGATACTGCAAAGGATATTTTGCCTGAATACTGTGTATAAAGGATGTGGCCAGTGAAAGATTCTGTCTGAAGGATGTAGCTATTGAAGGATATTCTGAAGGATAGTAGTAGTAGTAGTAGTAGTAGTAGTAGTAGTAGTAGTAGTAGTAGTAGTAGAGTGCATCAAAAAGTGGTGGGACTTGGTAACATCGCGAGGTCCACAAATAAGGTACCACCCAAACGCCAGCAGGTCCTTCCTCATCGTGAAGCCAGAACATTATGAACGGGCATTGGAGGTTTTTGGCGGAAGTGAGGTCAAAATAACTAAGGACGGCCAAAGACATCTAGGCGCAGTAGCGGGAAAGGTGAATGAGTGAGTTAGTGAAATCCAAGCTCTGTCTGAGATTGCTAACACAGAGCCACATGCGGCCTTTGCAGCATTCACCCATGGAGTCAAGCATCGTTGGAACTACCTGATGCGTACCATCCCTGAGATCGGACCCCTCCTCCACCCTCTGGAAGAAGCTATCAGTGTCAAGTTCATTCCCAAACTAGTGAAACACCCTGACTTAACCCCAGCAGAAAGAGCACTTCTTGCACTTCCACCAAGACTGGGAGGGATGGGACTAACGAATCCAGCGGAGATTGCTGCCACTGAACATCAAAATTCACTAAAGCTCACGGCAGCCCTCACGGACCACATAATAGCCCAGAATGCAACAGGGGAAGTGGATACCAGCGAAGTAAATAAGATTCGTAGGTCCATTACGACAGATCGACAGCTCTGCCAAAATGACATGTTGCAGCAACGATTGCTGCAGGTTCCAGAAAATTTGAAAAAAAAAGTAGCTATAGCGCAAGAGGTGGGCGCCTCGAACTGGTTAACTACGTTACCGATAAGGGCAAATGGTTTCAGTCTTAATAAACAAGAATTTCCAGATGCCATTGCTCTTAGGTACGGTAGGCCAGTAGAAGGTTTGCCATCCCAATGCGTGTGTGGCTCTTCCTATGATGGCGATCACGCCATGGTCTGCAAGAAAGGAGGCTTCATATGCATGAGGCATGACGAGGTAAGGGATCTCACAGCAAATATGTTGAAGGAAATCTGCCGGGACGTCATGGTAGAACCGACCCTCCTTCCATTGGATGGTGAGATCTTCCAACACAGGACTTCAAACACATCAAACGAAGCCCGTGTGGACGTCAGTGCTCGAGGATTCTGGACGCGGGAACAGCGAGCTTTCTTCGACATCAGGATTTTTGATCCCATGGCCGCATGTCACCGTAACCTAGCTCTCGATGCTGCACATAGGAGGAACGAGAACGACAAGAGAAGGGCATATGGGGAGAGAATTTAAAACGTTGATCAAGGCAGCTTCACTCCTCTAGTGTTCACAACCTATGGTGGGATGGGCCCAAGTGCAAGATGTTTCTACGCCAGACTCGCGGAGTAGATCTCCGAACAGAAGCAGCAGCCCAGAAGTTGTGTTACAGCCTGGATGAGATGTCGACTGTCTTTCTCTCTCCTTCGGTCGGCTTTGCTCTGCCTCAGGGGAACGAGAGCTTCTGCCCCTACTCCGACAACTGCTGCAGATATTGACTATGAGGCTACAGTCACTGAATGCGGCAAAGATCTGCGGCTCAACTAATTTAACACAGATAGGATAGCTTCTTATGTATTAGGATATTTAATATTAAGGTAAATAAATGGTGGCGAAGGTGTGGCTATTGGGGGAGGCTGGAGGCCACGTAGTAGTAGTAGTAGTAGTAACCATACAGTCAACTGAGGGAACAACGCAGGAGGAACCTGTCACCATGGCAATGTACGCACTAGGCCTGTCTGTGCTCCAACACACAATAAAATATGACACAACTGAGGTCAAGCAAGTGGCGTACGCTAATGACCTTACAGGAGCAGGAAAAGTGGAGGACATCAAAAAGTGGTGGGACTTGGTAACATCACGAGGCCCACAAATAGGGTACCACCCAAACGCCAGCAAGTCCTTCCTCATTGTGAAGCCAGAACATTATTAACGGGTAATGGAAGTGTTCGGTGAAGGGAGGTCAAAATAACAAAGGATGGCCACTCGTGTGGACGTCAGTGGTCGAGGATTCTGGACGCGGGGACAGCGAGCCATTTTTGACATAATGATTTAGTAGTAGCAACACCCACGAAAACGGACCACAACACAACACTTCCTTATTCCCCACAGTTTATTCTCCCACACTCACCTCACTGTATAAACCTGACGCAACAAATTAACCTAACAAGCCACAACATATAACCAAACCAAACCAAACCTAACCTAACCTAACCTAACCTAACCTAACCTAACCAAACCAAAGCATATCACTTACCCTAACCTAACCCACAAAAAATTTCACTTTACCAGGATTACCATAAAGATGTCAAAAGTCGGGATGATCAGCAGAATTCACGGCAACAAACCTTATCGCGAGTATTTTTCCCTTCCCGTGCCAGACCTGCATAAATAAATAGGTGGGGGCGGTGTTACTGCTATCGGGGAGGGGGGGGGATGGGAATGGTGGGGGGAAAGGGGGAGGGAGGGAGAGGGAAGGGGGGGGTGGAGTGATGGAGGGGGGACGTTTCTCAGCTATGTCCAATGTGCCCTGTTCTATCTTGTGTTTTATAAAGGGTGTCCACAATGTCCTCATATCTTAATATAAACAAACTCTCTCTCTCTCTCTCTCTCTCTCTCTCTCTCTCTCTCTCTCTCTCACCAGCCTCCAGGAATCACCTCTTCACTGCCATGGTTTATTTTGAAGGCAGCTAACAGTGTGTCCATTATACAAGACGGTACCCCACGTATCAGACGACGACCTGTGACACACTACACGGGTTCCAGGTGACCAGAATCTCTTACCTGTACACACACACACACACACACACACACACACACACACACACACACACACACCTGAGAGGCTATCGGTGGCCATCTTAATGCTCATCCTACACCTTTGTTGCTGCTTCTTCTGTGGTCCCGGGGTGTATCATGGTCGTTTGATGGTCCTTCTATGATCCCTCGGCTGTCTTTAGTGGTCCTTCTTCTATGGTCCTAGACTTTTATCATGGTCTTGGCCCTTACTCAAGAGGTCCTAAAACCCTTCAGAATGTCCTACGATATCCCTAGAGGTACCACACTAATACACCCACACCCCCCCCACACACACACACATCACGGTGGCCCCAACAGAGCGTCTTGGGACTGGAGGTATTTATCTGAGGTGGTTAGAGTTACCATCGTTAAGGAGTCGGGTATCTGCCTAACTTTGCTTATCATCTTGAGTGTTACCTGATCCCCCTCAATAAAACTGTTGCCTCCGTGGTCTTGTTAGTGTTGTTGGCGCCTCACTAATGCTGCTCTGTCTGTATTAGTATTATTATTATTACTGTTATTATTATTATTATTATTATTACTATTGTTATTGTTGTTATTATTATTATTGTCATTAGTATTTTTGTTATACTATTTTTATTATATACATACATACCTAAACAATTACCTTCATAACACACACACACACACACACACACACACACACACACACACACACTCAAGTGCACTCAAGAGACATCCAGCTCGCAAGACACATTAAAACAATCACTCGTTTGAAAAAAGTTAAAAAAAGACCCAAAAATCTTACTTTACTAAACTGTAATTAGAATCTTTCACTATACTGATTTTTTTTGTAATACCATGTAATTCATAACACTAAACAACCTCACTGTAGATGAACATAAAAATACAGAATAAGTTTTTTGTAGTTTATAATATACAGTACAATAAGTAATATACAATATTCGCTCTTACCTTAAATAATTAATTAAAAAAATCGATCAACGAAATAAAAAAATTACAAATACAATTTTTTATTCACTGCGGATACTAAAATTTTGCCCAATGGTCCACAAATCATAATTATCAAAATACACTAAAAAAATTCTTCATGCGAAAACTAATAATTGCACAAAATTTTCTCCCATGCATCTCAGCGGCTCACAAATCTTAGGTCAACAGACAGATCAATACAAGTGGCGTCCTATGATTGATTGCAATATTCACTGGTGGTGGTTGGGAGGGGGGGGGGGGGGATAAATCAACCCGGTCCAGCTGTGGTTAATGTATCTAAATGAGTTACAAGTGTTGAATGGGCGGTTGTGGTGAATGACTCTCGCCACACACACACACACACCCTAACCACACCACCCACACCCTACCAACCCACACCCTACCACACCACCCACACCCTACCACCCTACCGCACCACACCCTACCACACCACCCACACCCTAGCACACCACACACACACCCTACCACCCACACCCTACCACACCAACCCACACCCTACCACCCACACCCTACCACACCACGCACAAAACACTCAGCAGCTCAGCCCACCACGACACACTAAGAGATAAATATCAGGTAAAACATTCATCCCCGCCAAGTAATTACAATCAGGCGGAGACAAGGAGACGGAGAGTCGTGTGTGGATAATTGGCCAGCCGGGAACACCACTACCACTACAGCCACCACCACACACTACAGCCACCACCACCACCACCACCACAGTCACCACCACCACCACAGTTCTCACCACCACCACCACCACAGTTCTCACCACCACCACCACAACCCTCGCTGCTACCACCACCACAGCCACCACCACCACAGTTCTCACCACCACCACCACAGTTCTCACCACCACAGCCCTCGCCACCACCACCACACACCACAGCCACCACCACCACCACCACAGTTCTCACCACCACCACCACAGTTCTCACCACCACAGCCCTCGCCACCACCACCACACACCACAGCCACCACCACCACACACCACAGTTCTCACCACCACCACACACCACCACCACCACACACAGCCACCACCACCACAGCCCTCACCACCACCACCACACACCACAGCCACCACCACCACACACCATAGTTCTCACCACCACCACCACACACCACCACCACCACACACCACAGTTCTCACCACCACCACCACCACCACCATACACCACAGCCCTCACTACCACCACCACACACCACAGCCACCACCACCACACACCACAGTTCTCACCCCCACCACACACCACCACCACCACACACCACAGTTCTCACCACCACCACCATACACCACAGCCCTCACTACCACCACCACACACCACAGCCACCACCACCACACACCACAGTTCTCACCCCCACCACACACCACCACCACCACACACCACAGTTCTCACCACCACCACCACCACACACCACAGTTCTCACCACCACCACCACACACTACAGCCACCACAAATTATATCAGGGTTAAAATGTTAAGAATGACTAACTGCCTCTCATCAAGATTAGTGTTAGGAATGCTTTTAACTGGCTGACTGGAGCTCAAATACAAAAAAATATATCAAGGTTACAGCGTTAAGAATAACTGTAACTGGCTGACTGGAGCTCAAAATACAATAACAACATAAAAATAAACTGGTTAGAGCGCCTGTAACTGGCTGACTGGGGCTTAAATAGAAAAACCGCCTCAACATAACCCCAATGACTGTTACATGCATCCAGTCACTAAACACCAATTAGAGAACAAAAATTAACATAGAGATTATTTGTGCCACAATTACCTCAGCCTCTTGAGTGATATTTTTCCTCATAACTGGAGACAATGCGGCACTGAACAGGATGATTTAAGAATGATTATAAATAGGATAGGATAGGTTAGGTTAGGTTAGGATAGGTTAGGATAGGTTAATCTTTATGTGAAATAAGCCTGAGTGTAGAACCTTCAGGTGATCAGGTGGTTAACATGGCCAAAGAGTCTACCGTAACTACAGGCAATCACTTGTTCCTTAGTATGAACCCTTACGAACCAGCCAGCCTTTGAGGGACCCATGACCAGCGTCTAACTGCCTCCCCCCCCCCCCCCCCCCCCAAGGTCACGCTCACGGGCGATGACGTCACGCGCTCCTACCAGGTACAGCTCTTGCTCCCTCACAGTCTGTCTCTCTCTCCTCCCCCCTGTGTCCCTCACTCCCTCACAGTCGCTATCTCCCTCTTTTCATCACAGTCTCTCTCCCTCATTCCGTCATTAGTCTCACCCTACCTCACTAACTCTCCCCCCCGTCATTCCCTCATTCTTCACGGCTCCTACAATGATTAATTCTCCTCACTCCCTCATTCTTCACACACACACACACACACACACACACACACACACACACACACACACACACGCACGCACACACACACACACACACACACACACACACACAACATTCCCGACAACCTAACAATACATTTTCAAATATTTCCATTGAAAGAAACTTTTTTTTATCTGTCTGAATACTTAAATTATAATGGACATTATCAATTAAGTCTTGTCAAACAACCATCATATATTCATAACTATATTTTCATTCAAGCACTTTGTGAATGCATAATTATCCAGCCATTTTTTTTTATTCTTTCATCACACACTCGTTAAAATGACTCTATATTTACAAATGAAAATAATTGTAAAAAATACGATGATTTTGTACAATGATTAATATTTACATAATACAACGTGTAGTAGAAAGAGGAGTAAAATATTTATTAAATCATCAATCCGCTAATTGTCTTTTGCTGAAAAAATCTATTTACTAATTATCTTACTAATGAGTTGCTGTGTCTTAGTAAAATTATAATATCCAATTATTTTAAGTTTTTTGTATCTGATAATTCCCACGAATATTGCTTGGAGGGAGATGAGTTGTTGAGATTTTCCTCGTAATAATTCCTGTGTTATCAGAGTCACTGAGGGCAATTATTAATAACAACAAGATAGCGATTATTGAAGCTGGTTTATGGGGTCAGCTCAGAGGTTCAATGCTGGGTCGATACACACACACGCGCTCTCTCTCTCTCTCTCTCTCTCTCTCTCTCTCTCTCTCTCTCTCTCTCGCTCTCTCTCTCTCTCTCTCTCTCTCTCTCTCTCTCTCTCCATAACAAGTAGCATGTATACATATAATGATACTTAAATACACAAACATACACACATACGACAATATAAACACACAAACACTGAATCACATACACACACAAACACACTAATGCACTCACACATTCATTCATAGACAAACAAACACACACACACACCAACACATCCATACACAAACATAGATACACACGCTCATACACAAACATACACACACTCTCATAAACAAACACAGGTTGGATCCCCCTCTGGGTCAGGGCCTATGATAAAACACCTCAACACAAGAACAGACAGACACAACTGATCACAAGCTGAGGTGCCTTGTTATGTCCACACTGGGGGGGGGGGGGGTGGGGGGGGGGACTGTCTCCTGAAGATTGGACACCCCCAGTTTATTTCACCTGTAGTCAACCACCTATAACACTAACCTAACCTAATCTAATC
>CAUDMG010000687.1:200000-250000 GCA_958450375.1 Homarus gammarus | reverse complement strand
GAAAGATCACTCCTTGCACTACCACCGAGACTGGGAGGAATGGGATTGACCAATCCAGAGGAGATTGCTGCCACCGAACATCAAAACTCAGTTCAGCTCACGGCAGCCCTCACGGACCACATAATAGCTCAGAACGCAACAGGGGAGGTGGATACCAGTGAAGTAAACAAGATTCGAAGGTCCATTACGACAGAACAACAGCACGGCCAAAGTGATAAGTTGCAGCAACTGTTGCTCCAAGTACCACAGAATTTGAAGAAAAAAAAGTAGCTATAGCGCAGGAGGTGGGCGCCTCGAACTGGTTAACTACGTTACCGATAAGGGCAAATGGTTTCAGTCTCAATAAACAAGAATTTACAGATGCCAATGCTCTAAGGTACGGTAGACCAGTAGAAGGTTTGCCCTCCCAATGCGTGTGTGGCTCTTCCTATGACATCAATCACGCCATGGTTTGCAAGAAAGGAGGCTTCATATGCATGAGGCATAACGAAGTAAGGGATCTAACAGCAAATATGTTGAAGGGAATCTGCCGTGATGTCAGGGTAGAACCGACCCTCCTTCCATTGGACGGTGAGAATTTCCAACATAGGACTTCAAACACATCCAACGAAGCCTGTGTTAACGTCAGTGCTCAGGGATTCTGGACGCAGGGACAGCGAGCCTTCTTCGACATCAGGATTTTTGATCCCATGGCCGCATGTCACTGTAACTTAGCTCTCGATGCTGCACACAGGAGGAACGAGAACGACAAGATAAGGCCATTAGGGGAGAGAATTCAGAACGTTGATCAAGGCAGCTTCACTACTCCGGTGTTCACAACCTCTGGTGGGATGGGACCAGGTGCAAGATGCTTCTACGCCAGACTCGAGGAGGTGATCTCCGAACAGAAGCAGCAGCCCAGAAGCTATGTTACAGCCTGGATGAGATGTCGACTGTCCTCCTCTCTCCTTAGGTCTGCTTTGCTCTGCCTCAGGGGAACGAGAGCATCGGCCCTAATGCCGACAACGTTGCAGATATTGACTATGAGGCAACAGATCTGCGGCTCAACTAACTCAACACAGCCAGGATAGCTACTTATATATTAGGATATTTAATATTAAGGTAATAAAATGGTGGCGAAGGTGTGGCTATTGGGGGAGGCTGGAGGCCATTTAAAAAAGAAAAAGTAGTAGTAGTAGTAATAATAATAATAATAATAATAATAATAATAATAATAATAACAAAAATTAACGGTTTATTGAAAAAGTTCTGCAGCCCGAAGGCTAAAAATATCCATTGGACATCAATGACTTATTACATACATTGGTGGTTTAACAAAAGCCTTCATTAGAGAAAGGTGAAGGAACATACAGTGAACATACAGATTAATGTAGGTGCTAACAGCAGACACGTAGTGTAGTAACTCCCTCACAGATGGTGTTATGAGGGACCTGGCGTGGTGTAGTAACTCCCTCACAGATGGTGTTATGAGGGACCTGGCGTGGTGTAGTAACTCCCTCACAGATGGTGTTATGAGGGACCTGGCGTAGTGTAGTAACTCCCTCACAGATGGTGTTATGAGGGACCTGGCGTAGTGTAGTAACTCCCTCACAGATGGTGTTATGAGGGACCTGGCGTAGTGTAGTAACTCCCTCACAGATGGTGTTATGAGGGACCTGGCGTGGTGTAGTAACTCCCTCACAGATGGTGTTATGAGGGACCTGGCGTAGTGTAGTAACTCCCTCACAGATGGTGTTATGAGGGACCTGGCGTAGTGTAGTAACTCCCTCACAGATGGTGTTATGAGGGACCTGACGTGGTGTAGTAACTCCCTCACAGATGGTGTTATGAGGGGCATCACGTGGTGTGTGTGTGTGTGTTAATACATACACTTTAAATTACCATATAAACAAACAGACACTCATAAACAGCATGGCAGCCTTCTCCAAAGACCCAAATTCACCCTTCAAACACAACGTCTCGATAGGAGGAACATCAGATTCTTGTAGTTGCGGCTGACAGTCTAAAGTACCGTCAGCCGTCAGCCGTACATTCGCACTTAGTATAATTCTTAACTTTGTAGTCAGATCACTGCAATGAGTAGCTTCCGCCCCTGACTCCATCCGCCGCTTGCACACACCACAACCCGATCCATTTTTACCCCAAACATGATTCAGAATGTGGATATTACCGCCCTGGGTGAGTGAGTCGGTAGGTAGGTAGGTGAGTGAGTCAGGCGGTAGGTAGGTGAGTGAGTCGGTAGGTAGGTAGGTGAATGAGTCAGGCGGTAGGTAGGTGAGTGAGTGAGTCATTGAGTGGTTGGATAAGTGAGTAAATAAGTGATTGAGTAACTGATTGGATAAATGAGTGAATGATTGAGTGAATGTTTTGATAAGTGAGTGGTGAGTGAGTGAGTGAGTGAGTGAGTACAGTTTCCCATGCCCGACAACAACACCCCTTGCCTGTTAGAAGAGCGCTAGGAGGAGGGTGGGAGGGAGGGTTAGTGGTGCATAGTCCCGTGTTTTTAGTGCAGGTATCGTGACAGACTGGAACACATGGCTGGACTGAGGAAGGAAAAATGAGTGTTGTTTGTGAAGAGACTTTATTATAATCATACCTAATCATAGTTAATCACAGCCTCTTACTAGTGATGTATGTGTGTTAAAATGTACTACTAAAGTGTACACGTTTTGCTTACACCCAACAACCTGTTCTCACTGACAGTATGTACGTAATTATTAGTGTACACATGACGAAAATATTACATGTACACGATGAAACTGACACATGTACGTAATTATTAGTGTACACATGACTAAAATATTACATGTACACGATGAAACTGACACATGTACGTAATTATTAGTGTACACATGACTAAAATATTACATGTACACGATGAAATATTGTACATAGTAAATTACACATGTACTATATTTATAAAATGCATTTAATAACACGAGGACAGAACAGTACCATCATTCCTTCCTCTCTCCCTCCCTGTTTCATTCCCTAGCCCTCCCTCCTTCATTCCCTAGCCCTCTCTCCTCATTTCTCTCCCTCCCTCCTTCATTCTCTCCTTCCCTCCTTCATTCCCCCGTTCACCATGAATTTTTCGCTCAACCTAACCTAAGCTAACCATTCCCCCCTTAACGTAGCCTACCTAACCTAACCTAACCACCCCATCCTAGCTTAACCTATCTAACCTGACTTAACCATCCTCCCACCCAACACACACACACACACACACACACACACGAGAAGGGTAGTGATTATCATGGTGGGGTGTAGGACTTTTTTACCCGCTCTGTTATACATAATAATAATAATAATAATAATAATAATAATAATAATAATAATAATAACAATAATAACTCTAATCATAACTTTAATAACAACAGTAATAACATCATTAATAACACCGCCACACCACCACACAGTAAAGACCACACCACCACACAGTAAAGGACCACACCACCACACACTAAGGACCACACCGCCACACCACCACACAGTAAGGACCACACCACCACACAGTAAGGACCACACCACCACACAGTAAGGACCACACCACCACACAGTAAGGACCACACCACCACACAGTAAAGGACCACACCACCACACAGTAAGGACCACACCACCACACAGTAAGGACCACACCACCACACAGTAAGGACCACACCACCACACAGTAAGGACCACACCACCACACAGTAAGGACCACACCACCACACAGTAAAGGACCACACCACCACACAGTAAGGACCACACCACCACACAGTAAGGACCACACCACCACACAGTAAAGGACCACACCACACAGTAAGGACACACCACCACTAAGGACCACACCACCACACAGTAAGGACCACACCACCACACAGTAAGGACCACACCACCACACAGTAAAGGACCACACCACCACACAGTAAAGGACCACACCACCACACAGTAAGGACCACACCACCACACAGTAAGGACCACACCACCACACAGTAAGGACCACACCACCACACAGTAAGGACCACACCACCACACAGTAAGGACCACACCACCACACAGTAAGTACCACACCACCACACAGTAAGGACCACACCACCACACCACCACACAGTAAGAACCACACCACCACACAGTAAAGGACCACACCACCACACAGTAAGTACCACACCACCACACAGTAAGGACCACACCACCACACAGTAAGTACCACACCACCACACAGTAAGGATCACACCACCACACCACCACACAGTAAGGACCACACCACCACACAGTAAGTACCACACCACCACACAGTAAGGACCACACCACCACACAGTAAGGACCACACCACCACACAGTAAGTACCACACCACCACACAGTAAGGACCACACCACCACACCACCACACAGTAAGTACCATACCACCACACAGTAAGGATCACACCACCACACCACCACACAGTAAGGACCACACCACCACACAGTAAGTACCACACCACCACACAGTAAGGACCACACCACCACACAGTAAGTACCACACCACCACACAGTAAGGACCACACCACCACACCACCACACAGTAAGGACCACACCACCACACAGTAAGTACCACACCACCACACAGTAAGGACCACACCACCACACCACCACACAGTAAGTACCACACCACCACACAGTAAGTACCACACCACCACACAGTAAGGACCACACCACCACACAGTAAGGACCACACCACCACACAGTAAGGACCACACCACCACACAGTAAAGGACCACACCACCACACAGTAAGGACCACACCACCACACAGTAAGGACCACACCACCACACAGTAAGGACCACACCACCACACCACCACACAGTAAGGACCACACCACCACACAGTAAGGACCACACCACCACACAGTAAGGACCACACCACCACACAGTAAGGACCACACCACCACACAGTAAGGACCACACCACCACACAGTAAGGACCACACCACCACACCACCACACAGTAAGGACCCTGCGGCTGGTCTAACTCATGTTTCCCCTCACTCATAATGTTCCTCACTTCATTTCCGGGTAGGTCGTTCCCTCACTCCCCTCACCACTCTCTCTCATTCCCCTCCCATGACTTTTTAGCGCCCTCCATAATGACTTTCCCCTCCTCCACCTTCCCCTCTTCCATGACACTTTCCATGACCTTCCAGTCTTTCCCCTCAGGCAGTCATTTGCTTCCTGTAATAATCCGCCATTCTTAGCATTCCTCTCTCTCTCTCTCTCTCTCTCTCTCTCTCTCTCTCTCTCTCTCTTCCATGACCTCTCCTGTTTCATATTTAGCCCGTTAATTCTCTTTCCCATTCTTACTGTTCCATTTGTCATGATTCTCCCGTCTCTCTCACCTCCTTCCATTATCGTCATATTTTCATTCCCCTTCCATCAGCCACATTATATATCATCTCCCCTTCCCATATTTTTTTTTTAACTCTGGTTATTATTTTCACCGCTAATATTCTGTTCCACCCACCATAAAACACATTTTTTCTCTCTCCCCTTCCACTACCTTCCCATTTCTCCCCTTCTCTCTCCCCTTCCATAACCTTCCCATTTCATGTCTGGGTGTTAGCTGGTGCACAATAATAACCTTCCTTTATTACCATTCCACCCATCATCACACCCTTCCACCCTCTGCCACGACCTTTCCATCTCTTTAATACGATATTATTTTTTTCCTCTTCCATTTTCGTTCGCCATGACGCCCGGTTAGTTTCCTCGTCTTCGTGTTTTCCTTCTCAAAAAATATTAAGACAATTTTCTCTCATTTGTGTCATCTCCTCTCTCTCTCTCTCTCTCTCTCTCTCTCTCTCTCTCTCTCTCTTGGAGTACAGTTTGCCTATTGTGAGTAATTCAGTCAGGTCTTGACACTGTGGATGATGTCACTGTTCACTGCCACGCAGGACAGAGGTTCATATGCAGTAGAAGTCATATTCTATTTGAGGACTAATCAGTGTGGGCCAGCAGCAAATTTTGGATAAACAGCAAGAATGTCCTCAAGCACTCCTGATTCAATGTAGTAATTACATAGTTCATGAAACAATAAGTCAGGTGGCCTGAAGTCTTTGACAGTGTCACATTCAATAATATAGTGTTCAAGTGTATGCTTTAAAGGTTTATCACAAAGTTTACATGCTGAGTGTTCCGGTATGGGTACAGCGTTACTAACTTGCCAGATGTGTCTGTATCCTAGCCTAATTCTGGCCACGACTACATCACATTGTCTGGTTCTGTCCTTATGTTGGCCATACCGGTACCTCTTGTCACAAAATTTGTCATATTTACTAATGCTACAACTGCCAGGTCTCTCTGCATTTCTCACTTCTTCTAGATCAGAGTTCATGATTCTGACTTGAATGTTTTTAAGTACAGCATTGGACAGACCAAGGTCACGGTCAACACTGTCTTTCTTACATGCCTCATTGGCCAGTCTATCAGCACGGTCACGATACCTAATTCCAACATGGGACGGAATCCACACAAATTCAATACAAAAGTTGTTCTCCTTGACAGTTATCACATTTCTTTCAATATCACAGACAACTTTAGACTTTGGGAGTCACAGAATATCACCCCAACCTCCGTTTTCTTTAAGGTAGTCTGTAGTTCAGTCGATTCCTATTCGTTCAGTTTGGGTTGTGTTGGTCCTGTTGATCAGTTTTTACTTGTTTGACTCTATCATCTCCTTTTCTTTATATATTACACATGCACGAGAGAGAGAGAGAGAGAGAGAGAGAGAGAGAGAGAGAGAGAGAGAGAGAGAGAGAGAGAGAGTACAGTACTGTAATAAGAGGCGAGGAAGGTGTCGAGGTAGGGACTGGGCCAACAATCTCGACCTCTCGTCCAGTCACATCAAAGAGCAATAATATCGCCTCACCATAACAATTGGCCGCCATAAACGACCATTCATCTTGGGCGGCCCGTGATACTGACTGCAGGGCCCCGCTCGTAAATGGCCAAGCACGTACCTCGCCTCGCCTAATTGCCAATAAAATAGCTCTCTGGTCCTTCTCCTGCCGAGGGTCTGGTGCCTCTGACGAAGGTGGTACTTGTCTCCAGCCGGTGGTGCCGTCTCCAGGGGTAAAACCCACCAGGAAGGGGCGCTGATAGCCTGCATGGGACGCTCGGGAACATATATTTCCTCCTCGGGATACACCTTCGCCCCTTCGGTGATGTCTGTCGTGCTGCATGGGACGCTCGGGAACATATATTTCCTCCTCGGGATACACCTTCGCCCCTTCGGTGATGTCTGTCGTGCTGCATGGGACGCTCGGGAACATATATTTCCTCCTCAGGATACACCTTCGCCCCTTCGGTGATGTCTGTCGTGCTGCATGGGACGCTCGGGAACATATATTTCCTCCTCGGGATACACCTTCGTCCCTTCGGTGATGTCTGTCGTGCTGCATGGGACGCTCGGGAACATATATTTCCTCCTCGGGATACACCTTCGGTCCTTCGGTGATGTCTGTCGTGAGGTAATATTGTCTCTCTGATATATGTCTCTATTGTATGTTTTGGTTGCGACCGCCCCTTCCTGACCTGACGCATTAGGTTCTTTACTCTTGAGGGAAGCTTTTTGATGTGTGACGTTACCCATTCTAGCTCGCCATGAGTTTAATAAAGGTGCTTAAATATTATTATTAGTATTATTATTTATACTAATTAATAACAGTTTGACATCATTTTTATTGAGACTGGACTCAAGATTGTTTTGAGGTGAGGGCCAGGATGGGGTTGTTGTGAGGTGAGGGCCAGGATGGGGTTGTTGTGAGGTGAGGGCCAGGATGGGGTTGTTGTGAGGTGAGGGCCAGGATGGGGTTGTTGTGAGGTGAGGGCCAAGATGGGGTTGTTGTGAGGTGAGGGCCAGGATGGGGTTATTGTGAGGTGAGGGCCAGGATGGGGTTGTTGTGAGGTGAGGGCCAAGATGGGGTTGTTGTGAGGTGAGGGCCAGGATGGGGTTGTTGTGAGGTGAGGGCCAGGATGGGGTTGTTGAGAGGTGAGGGCCAGGATGGGGTTGTTGTGAGGTGAGGGCCAGGACGGGGTTGTTGTCTTCAGTCGTAAACATGACACCTCGCCGTGCCCTCCACACTAGGGTTACTAGCCACTTGCATAGCTTGGCTTAATGGCCTCTCAGACAGCATTTACGAGTCAACCCGCGGCGCCACCTTTAGGCCCCTGGCGACACCTTCAGGCCCCTGGCGACACCTTCAGGCCCCTGGTGTCACCTTCAGGCCCCTCATGACACCTTCAGGCCCCTGGCGACACCTTCAGGCCCCTCATGACACCTTCAGGCCCCTCATGACATCTTCAGGCCCCTGGCGACACCTTCAGGCCCCTCATGACACCTTCAGGCCCCTGGCGACACCTTCAGGCCCCTGGCGATACCTCCAGGCCCCTGGCGTCACCTTCAGGCCCCTCATGACACCTTCAGGCCCCTGGCGACACCTTCAGGCCCCTCATGACACCTTCAGGCCACTCATGACACCTTCAGGCCACTGGCGACACCTTCAGGCCACTGGCGACACCTTCAGGCCCCTGGCGACACCTTCAGGCCCCTCATGACACCTTCAGGCCACTGGCGACACCTTCAGGCCACTCATGACACCTTCAGGCCCCTCATGACACCTTCAGGCCCCTGGCGACACCTTCAGGCCCCTCATGACACCTTCAGGCCACTCATGACACCTGGCATAAGGTAGGTATACACATTACAGGTATATCTGTTATACTATACTCTATTACGTGGTCATACTTATTTATATTGTAGTAATTCATATATTTATACATATATATACACTCATATATATGTACACATGCACTCAGACATATATACCAACACACACTCATATATACATGTACACACACACACATACACACACTGATACACATATACTGTACACCAACACACACACTAAATATACATGTACACACACACACACACACACACACACACACACTTAAGCAGGTCAATAAAACTGGCAGAAGCACTCAAGACCAGACACGTCAACGCCTAAGGTAAGAGACACCACACCTGAGTCACTTATTAATCCAACATATGTGAAGTTACCTTAATCATCATCATCATCATCATCACCATCATTATCATCATCATCATTATTATTATTATTAGACAGATGAATCTATCTATCTATCTATCAATATCTATCTATCTATGGATCTATCTGTGACAAGGTTCGGAAAATTATCTAAAAAAAAAAAATACAAAATCATCATTAAATAAGCGATGTGTGGGGGACGGGGGCAGGAGACGGGGCAGGAGACGGGGCAGGAGACGGGGGCAGGAGACGGGGCAGGAGACGGGGGCAGGAGACTAGACAGACGGACGGGCGGTGAGGTGACGGAAGAGGAGTGTAGACGGAAGGGTTGACAGGAGGGAGGGAGACTGATGGTTAAAATATACGGACGAAAAAAAATGGATAAACAGCTGCTCACCTGTACTATAAGGCCGTGTACAGGTAAGGGCAGCTACAGGTGTTATAACGACAGCTGCTCACCTGTACTATAAGGCCGTGTACAGGTAAGGGCAGCCACAGGTGTTATAACGACAGCTGCACACCTGTACTATAAGGCCGCGTACAGGTAAGGGCAGCCACAGGTGTTATAACGACAGCTGCTCACCTGTACTATAAGGCCGTGTACAGGTAAGGGCGGCCACAGGTGTTATAACGACAGCTGCACACCTGCATCTCCCCTCATTAAGACAGAAGATAAAGCTTAATTACTCCACAATAGCCCATTGAAGCATCCTGTTGTTAACGCTGCCAACAGTCATTAAAGAGTCAATGATGGAAGATAATGCCTTTGTTAACAAGTTTAGATTCTGAATGAGAAATTATATATCCAATTTCAGGAGGATCTGAAACGCGGTGTGTCTGTAATACCGGGGTTAGTGTTCTCGTTACAGTGAGTGTGTGTAATAATAATAATAATAATAATAATAATTAACGGTTTATTGAAAGAGCTTGGCAGCCAGAAGGCTGAAAATATACAGTTACATATTTGGGGAGTGGGTTACGAATTACAAATAATATACAAGTAACATAAGTGACACAAATAAGACATATAACAACTTAGATGGGGAAAAGCTCAAACTACAGTTCAATTCAACATAGTGACAGTGTTACAGTATTACAAGTTATTGATAATTTTTACAATGGTTGGGACTGGGCTGTTCTTATAGCGATCAGTTCGTGCACGTATGGGCTGGATGCGGTTGTGGTGTCGAACAGCAATTCTCGGACAAGGGACCTCGGGTGGTAGTAGGAGCCGGTGTCGGGGATGGTGTAGAAGCTTCTTACCAAATTTGCAGATGAGGTCGTGGTGATGGTCAGTGAGAGTCGAAAGGGTCAGTGTGTTGAGCGCTTCTTGATATGTGGAGTAGGAGGAGGAGAGAATAATCTTGCATGCCCTCTTTTGCACTTTTTCTAGGTGTTTACGTTGTGTGGCATTTAGGGAGGAAGACCAGGTGGGGGAGGCATAGGTGAGCTTGGGAAGTATGAATGTTGTGTAAACACTGAGGAGCTCGTGTGCAGGAACTCCGAGGGACTTGAGTCGGCGGAGGAGGTGGAGACGGAAACTGGAGGATTTGACAACTTCATTGACGTGTGGTTTCCAATTTAGTTTGTTGTCTATGGTGACGCCGAGGAGCTTCGTGGAATCTACGACCTGGAGTGTGTTCGGACCTAGAGTAATGGAAGGAGGTGGGACAATGTCGGAGGAGAGGTTGATGTGCATAACCATGGTCTTGGTATGGTTGATGGTGACATGGTTGTTGGTAGCCCAGTTTTGGAGACTGTTCAATAAATCCTGAAGGGCGGTATAGTTGGGAGCAGAATTGTTGACGCTGATCCCAATGGTGGAGTCGTCGACATATTTCCAGCGAGCAGGGGTTTCTCTTAGGGCATCATTGATGAGCATAAGGAAGCAGAGTGGTCCCATCTTGGTGCCTTGGGGGACGCCACAGGTGAGTGACTGAAAGGTGGAGACAGCCCCTCGGAAGCGTACAGCTTGGCGTCGGTCACTGAGGAAGTCTGTAAGCCATGGTATGAGGCTTCTTCGAAGCCCGAGGTCAATAGCTTTGTTGATGATTATATTGTGGTCGACTAGGTCGAACGCTTTAGTGAAATCAATGAAGGCGACAGCTACAGACGTTTTTCGTTTCTCGAGATGGCGGTATATGTAATCGAGAAAGCTGACAAGACAGTGAGTGGTGGAGGAAGTTTTCATGTTGCCAAATTGCTGAGGGTCTACGACTCCTGCAATATCAGCATAAGCCCAGTCGAACACAAAACTTTCACAGATTAGGCTGGGTATTGGGGTGATTGCAATAGGTCGTAGCTGATTTAAGGATTGTGGGCTGGTTGACTTGGGCACTGGTGATACATAAGAGGTCTTCCAGTCAGCTGGGCATCTGGCTTGACTGAGAGAAGCATTGATGATGGAGCAGAGGGGTTTAGCAAGCTCCGGGGAGAACTCCTTGAAGAGTTTCATTGGTAAGTCAATGGGGGTGGTAGAGCGTTTTAATTTTAGTTTGTCCAGGCGTTTTGCTACGTCAAATTCTTCTACTAAGTCAGTGGGAAGGGAGGCTGGTAGGTAAGCAGGGAGAGTGGTTGTGTCAAGCCGTGGGAGCGTCTGTGTGTGTGTGTTGTAGGTATTTGCGTTAGGTAGTCAGTTTTTTCCCACCACCACCACTACTACTACTACTACTACTACCGCCACTACTACTACCGCCACCACCACCACCACCACCACTAACCACTAACCACTACCACCACCACCACCACTAACCACTACCACCACCACCACCACCACTAACCACTACCACCACCACCACCACTAACCACTACTACCACCACCACCACCACCACTACCACCACCACTAACCACTAACCACCACCACTAACCACTACCACCACCACCACCACTAACCACTACTACCACCACCACCACTAACCACTACCACCACCACTAACCACTACTACCACCACCACCACCCACCACTACTACCACCACCACCACCACCACTACCACTAACCCCTACTACCACCACCACTAACCACTACCACCACCACTAACCACTACCACCACCACCACTAACACCACCACTAACCACCACCACCACCACTAACCACTACCACCACTAACCACTACCACCACCATTAACCACTACCACCACCATTAACCACTACCACCACCACCAGAACAACTATAAAGTTACATACAGACAAATTTATATGTCTTAACTCTGGCGTAGAAAGTAACTAGTTTATTGTGCACCTCCTTACTCATCCTGTGAATGGTAGTACAGTCAGTCAGTCAGTCAGTCAAAGACACATCTGACTCAGCACAAAAATAGCCAACCGTACCTAAGTTAATTAATACATACACCTGAGTTCAGCAGGTGAGACGGTGGTACGTACAGGAGGGGCGGGGGGGGGGGGGTATTACACCATTGAGAAAAGGTGGTTAGGTCAGGTCAGGTCAGGTCAGGTTAGGTTAGATTAGGTCAGGTCAGGTTAGGTTAAGTTACAAAATCACCCTAATTGAAACAGTCAGGGTATCTCCTTACATCTTCATATTACCAGCACATATAACAGCCACCGCAGGAATGTGAACCCTGGTAAGTACAGTACACCACCACCACCACAGTACACCCACCACCACCACAGTACAAATGGCGGCGTCTGACAACCACAACAGCAGCCAGCGGAAGTACATTTAATTACTTGTCATGATAGTGTTTCTTTATTTCGTGATTATTGGTATAAACGACCTGTAATTGTCAGGGGGGGGGGGGGCTTCCTCAGGTAACAGGGCGACAACAGCGATAAACGACCCACTGTTGGCTGTATACTAGAGACACACACACACAGACACACACACACACAGACACACGCTCACATACTGTTGACTGGATACTAGGGAGACACACACACACACACACACACATACTGTTGACTGGATACTAGGGACACACACACACACACACACACACACACTATAAATGTCCCTCTTAACTCGGCGACCATCACCTATCTAGTACAGTCACAGAGCAGTTCTCACGCCATTTTGTTCATCGCGTCACTAGTTACTCAAAACAACGCATTCTAAGGCCCACACATTATCACCCACACCCACACCTTACACCCACACACCTACACCACCCACATCTTACAGTTAAGGCTGAGTTTCAGTCAAGCTAAGGTGAAGTCTCAGCCAGTTTAGGTAGAGTCTCAGTCAAGTTAAGTGAACGAGTCAACATACATTCTCACGTCTCAACCCGGGAAGCACACACACACACACACACACACACACACGGATCTACTCCTTAAAAAAAAACACACACCAGGTGAGTTATTAGTGATGGCGGTAATTGGCACACCTTAATCGCTCCCTGGTACAAGGTCACCCCCCACCCCCTAGCCTGTATGTGTGTGTGTGTGATTGTGAGTGTGTTATGTGAGTGTATGTGAGTGTGTGTTTTATGTGTTATTTTAGACAGTTGGAATGCAGGTAAAAAGACAGTGTGTGTGTGTGTGTGTGTGTGTGTGTGTCCAGGTACAAACACTCAACATATCACAAGAAAATACATCACAAACTCGAAACAAATCAGTGACTGGTGGATACTTTGACTTCCTCTCCTCCTTTTCCTTCTTTCTTTCCTCTTCCCATCCCTCCTCCTTTCCACTTTCCCTCTTCCATTTCCTCCTCTCTCGTCTTCCCTCCCTCCCTCCCTCCCTCCCTCCCTCCCCCTTCAGCTAACAGGTGGTGACGTAATGTAGCGTTCAGGAGACGGACCACGCATACAAAATACTGATTACCCCTCTCTTCCCCCTCCCCCGCCCCCTCCCTCCTCCAGACGTCGTTATTCAGGGTCTCCCGCGGCGGCCGGTGTCTGGCGGGGTGCGCGACGCTCTCCCACTGTCTCCTAGATCTAGGTTTAATAAGGCAGGCCGCCACGTACCGCTCTCTGCCACCCGGAGTTACGAGATGGGTTTATTAATGCTGTGCAACACTGCCTGCCTCTCTCTCACTCACCTACTGACTCAATCACTGACTCTCTGACTCCCTCTCTTCTTGACTGACTCGCTCCCTCTCTTCTTGATTGACTCCCTCCCTGACTGGTATGTACAGCTAAGTGACCTCTTCACTCACTTGCCGACTGGTTGACTGACTAACTGGTAGGTAGTGAGTGCTCCCGACCATACAGTATTACCAGGCGAGTTTATCTTAGCAGCACAAGACACACACACATACAACTACTGGCCTACCTGCCCCTCGTGTAACGAGGATGGCCGGCCCAAGGGCCACCTAGGCGTGAATTTGTTTAAGGTGTAGAAGCTGCAGCCAACACAACAACCACACCCTAAGTTAACGAGCTGCATGACCCAGTGTTTAAGGTGTAGAAGCTGCAGCCAACACAACAACCACACCCTAAGTTAACGAGCTGCATGACCCAGTGTTTAATGTGTAGAAGCTGTCGCCAACACAACAACCACACCCTAAGTTAACGAGCTGCATGACCCAGTGTTTAATGTGTAGAAGCTGTCGCCAACACAACAACCACACCCTAAGTTAACGAGCTGCATGACCCAGTGCCAAGGAATAATCCAAGAAGACCGGACAACCCGCCAACTGCACTGGCTAACCATTATCCAGTTCATTCATTCAAAAAACTCGTCAATATTAAACTCATTCCGGACCTTAACGATACACAGTTCTGGATAATATTTACTAAACACCCGACTGAGTTAAAACACGTTAAAACAGCAAACATTCAACCAAGATATAGACTCCATTATGTACAAGAACGAATCATTACCAAAAATCAACAAAAACGCCAAACACACACCGGTAACCACCTGTTTTAACCACACCAAACACACACCGGTAACCACCTGTTTTAACCACACCAAACACACACCGGTAACCACCTGTTTTAACCACACCAAACACACACCGGTAACCACCTGTTTTAACCACACCAAACACACACCGGTAACCACCTGTTTTAACCACATTAAACACACACCGGTAACCACCTGTTTTAACCACATTAAACACACACCGGTAACCACCTGTTTTAACCACACCAAACACACACCGGTAACCACCTGTTTTAACCACACCAAACACACACCGGTAACCACCTGTTTTAACCACACCAAACACACACCAGTAACCACCTGTTTTAACCACACCAAACACAATACACACACCGGTAACCAACTGTTTTAACCACACCAAACACAATACACACACACCAGTAACCACCTGTTTTAACCACACCAAACACAATACACACACACCAGTAACCACCTGTTTTAACCACACCAAACACACACCGGTAACCACCTGTTTTAACCACACCAAACACAATACACACACACCAGTAACCACCTGTTTTAACCACACCAAACACAATACACACACACCAGTAACCACCTGTTTTAACCACACCAAACACACACCGGTAACCACCTGTTTTAACCACACCAAACACAATTAAAACACAATATCAAGACCCACGTACCTGTACACGTCACGTATTAACAGCACACATACCTGAAAAAGAAAAAACACTTAAAATTAACAGAAACAAAGAAACAGGAAAAAACATGAAATAAACAATGATATAAACAAAGGCATTACAAATATAAACAAGATATAAGAAGATAAACAAGTTAACCCCCCCCCCTCCCACCTATATAAACAATTACTTCTTCTGTACTGTGATAGGTACAGGTGATGTATTAGGTTAGGTTAGGTTAGGTTCAGACGGACGGTCAGACAGAAGGAATGAAAACGGACGGACGGAAAGAAAATGTGAGGACGGAAGACAAAAAAAAAAAACGGACGGACGAACAAACGGAAGGAAAAAAACTGACGGACAGACTATCACAATTGAGAGAGAGAGAGAGAGAGAGAGAGAGAGAGAGAGAGGATGTGCATCTCACCCTCTCTCGCCTGACCGGAGGGTGAAGTAACTGCTTGATTTGACTGTTTCATCCAACGTTCTAACTGTCTTGCGTTCTTGATTGTCTCACTCAAGCTGTCTTACCCCAAGCTCTGGACTGTCTCACTCAAGCTCTGGACTGTCTCACTCAAGCATTTAACTGTCTCACTCAAGCTCTGGACTGTCTCACTCAAGCATTTAACTGTCTCACTCAAGCTCTGGATATCACACTCTAGCTCTTTTACTGTACCACTCAAGCGTTTAACTCTCACTCAAGCTTTTAACTGTCTGACTGTCTCACCACACGAGGGAGGAACTTAGGGGTGAATTTTGCCTAACAGTCTACCTTATCTGATGAAATAAATGACTGTCTTACACTTGAACCTGACTGGGGCGTAAAGGTCGTGACTGTTGCAGCCTCCTGAGTGTTCAATAGAGTGTCTGTATCAACGTGGGTCCAGGGAGGGCTGATACAATCACCACCATCACCACTACTACTACTCACCATCATCATCACCACTACTACCACCATCACCATTACTACTACTACTACCACCATCACCACTACTACCACCATCACCATCACCACTACTACTACTACTACAACCATCACCATCACCACTACTACCACCATCACCACTACTACTACTACTACTACCACCATCACCACTACTACCACCATCACCATCACCACTACTACTACTACTACCACCATCACCATCACCACTACTACTACTACTACCACCATCACCATCACCACTACTACTACTACTACCACCATCACCACTACTACTACCACCATCACTAACACTATCATCACCACCATTATCAGCACCATCACCACCACTACCAGCACCATCACCACTACTACTACCATCACCATCACCACTACTACCACCATCACCACTATCATCACCACCATTACCACCACCATCACCACTACTACCACCACCACCATCACTAATAGTACCACCATCACCATCACCACTACTACTACTACTACCACCATCACCACTACTACTACCACCATCACTAATACTACCACTATCATCACCACCATTATCAGCACCATCACCACTACCACCACCATCACCACTACTACTACTACTACCACCATCACCAACACCACTATCATCACCACCATTATCAGCACCATCACCACCACTACCAGCACTATCACCACTACTACTACCATCACCACTACTACTACCATCACCATCACCACTACTACCACCATCACCACAATCATCACCACCATTACCACCACCATAACCACTACTACCACCACCACCATCACTAATAGTACCACCATCACCATGACCATCACCACCATCACTACCAGTACAACCATTACTACCACCATCACCACTAGCACAACCACAACCACCATCACTAATACTACCACCATCACCACTACCACCACCATCACTACTACGATCAGCACCATCACCACTAGTACAACCATTATTACCACCATCACTAGTACAACCATTACTACCACCATCACCACTAGTACAACCACCATCACCACTATCATCACCACCACCATCACCAGTCCACTATAACTATTTTTTTCCTAGGAAGACCTGTTTCCATGCGACTGCTCTCTCTCTCTCTCTCTACAGGTGATCTTAAGTTATAACAGAAAGCTTAACCATTACATATCAAGCTCAGGTCACCCCCCCCCCTCCAGGCAGGAGATATATAACAGCTTAACCATTCATTAAAATAATCATCATCATTAACTAATCACTGTTCGCATTAAGGAGTTATAATTAGGATAGTTCGGCCATTAAGCTATTTTACGCCATAATTGAGGCGTAAATTGGTTGTAATTATAATACTTCTCGTTTTAAATTCTTACAGCCATGATAGTTCAGATTTTAACTCCTTATAACATGATAGTTCACATTTTAACTCCGTATAACATGATAGGTCAGATTTCGAGTTCCCATGATCAGGCATTTTAGATTATCATAACCTTGATAGTTCAGATTTCAAGTTATTACATCACGTTAGCTCAGATTTCGAGTTGTTATAACATGATGGTAAAGATACAGATTTTAAGACGTTATAACCATGATAGTTAAAAGCCTTGATACCATAACTTCCTCGTCCTGGGGGAGGGGGGGGGGCAGTACACACGGTGGTCATCCTGGGGTAAAAAAGGGTAGTACATCCTGGGCTGCTACGGGGGGGGGGGGGGGGGGGGGGCAGTACACACGGTGGTCATCCTGGGGTAAAAAAAAGGGTAGTACATCCTGTGCTGCTACCGGGGGGGGGGGGGGGGCAGTACACACGGTGGTTATCCTGGGGTAAAAAAGGGTAGTACATCCTGGGCTGCTACCGGGGGGGGAGGGGGGGGGCAGTACACACGGTGGTCATCCTGGGGTAAAAAAAAGGGTAGTACATCCTGGGCTGCTACCGGGGGGGGAGGAGGGGGGGGGCAGTACACACGGTGGTCATCCTGGGGTAAAAAAGGGTAGTACATCCTGGGCTGCTACCGGGGGGGGGGGGAGGGGGGGGCAGTACACACGGTGGTCATCCTGGGGTAAAAAAGGGTAGTACATCCTGGGCTGCTACCGGGGGGGAGGGGGGGGGGGGGGCAGTACACACGGGGGTCATCCTGGGGTAAAAAAAGGGTAGTACATTCTGGGCTGCTACCGGGAGGGGGGGGGGAGGGGGGGCAGTACACACGGTGGTCATCCTGGGGTAAAAAAGGGTAGTACATCCTGGGCTGCTACCGGGGGGGGGGGGGAGGGGGGCAGTACACACGGTGGTCATCCTGGGGTAAAAAAGGGTAGTACATCCTGGGCTGCTACCGGGGGGGGGGAGGGGGGGGCAGTACACACGGTGGTCATCCTGGGGTAAAAAAGGGTAGTACATCCTGGGCTGCTACCGGGGGGGGGGGAGGGGGGGCAGTACACACGGTGGTCATCCTGGGGTAAAAAAGGGTAGTACATTCTGGGCTGCTACCGGGGGGGGGGGGGAGGGGGGCAGTACACACGGTGGTCATCCTGGGGTAAAAAAGGGTAGTACATCCTGGGCTGCTACCGGGGGGGGGGAGGGGGGCAGTACACACGGTGGTCATCCTGGGGTAAAAAAGGGTAGTACATCCTGGGCTGCTACCGGGAGGGGGGAGGGGGGGGCAGTACACACGGTGGTCATCCTGGGGTAAAAATTGGGTAGTACATCCTGGGCTGCTACCGGGGGGGGGGGGGAGGGGGCAGTACACACGGTGGTCATCCTGGGGTAAATAAGGTAGTGGGTGGCGGGGCAGGTGCGCGGGTAATTAAGGTGTGGCGCGCGGCGGTGAGGGAGAGCTACACCGTGCGGCTCCGGTGCTTTCCCACGCCAAGCGGGCAGGTCGCCGTCCCTCACCCAGCACAGCACACGCCGAGGCTCGGGGGTTCCTGCACGCCTTTGTTCCCGCGCCTCTTGCCTCCCTTCCATGCCTGCTGGTTCATCATGCCTCTCTTTTGTACCCGTAGCCTCGCTTTTATGCCTGCCTCCTAGCTATGTCTCGCTTTTATATCTGTAGCCTCGCTTTTATGCCTGCCTCCTAGCTATATCTGCTAGTTCACAATGCCTCGTTTTTATACCTGCTGGATAGTGATGCCTCGCTTCATGCCTTTTGACTCGTATCTGGCTCCAAGGTGCTTCGCTTCCTACCGCCTCTTACTGAGTCGTTCCAACACTTGATGGTTCGTTTCAATGACTCTGATTCGATTGCTGTGTACAAGTGGTTCAATATATCGTTCCCAAGACTCGATTTTCTTTTTTTTTACTCGTGAACTTTTCCTTCCAATTCCCCCTCCCCCCCCCCCCCCCCCCCCCTCCACCTTACTGGACCGGTTTGTTTACATAGTGGTTCGTTTCAATAGTGTGTTGGGTCGAGATGGTTCATTTCAATTCCTGCTGTCAATTTTTTTTTTTCTTTTAATGGGTGATGGTTTGTTTCAGTGGTGATTCGGTCAGTGTTTCAGCTTCGTTTCAATGCTTCACTGTTAATAATATTGTTTCGTTTCAGTGTGTTTCAGTGTTCACTCTACTGTTTCTTTTTATAGTGGAAAAAAGCGAAGACGGAATGAGGAAAAAGAATTAAAAAAATGGAAAAAATAATTGGAAAAGACCTGAAAAGAATTGGAAGAAGGGGAAAGAAAAAAGGGGAGGATAAAGAAGGAATGGGGAGAAGGGGAGGGGAGAAAAATGATGAGAAGGAGAACGAGAATAAAGAATGGGGAGAAGAGAAGAACGAGAAGAGAAAGAATGAAGAGAGATAATTAAAAAGGGCATTAAAATGGGAAGAAGAGGGAAGAATAAAGAAAGAATAGGAAGAAGAAGAAAGATTAATAATAATGACCAACCAAAAGAGACTTGACTTGCTAACTTTACATCATCAACACAAATTAACTTCATGTTAAATTCACCAGTATTAAAAGAGTTAAGACGCACACAGTTAAAATATTCACTGGGTAAATAACCTCTCGTGTTAACTAACGAGTCGTTCTAGCGAGTAATTAGTTTGCTTGTGTTTTAGTGATGTGTCTCAGTGAGGTTAAGTGAGAAACACATACCTGGGTGTACTGTTAACTCTCTCATCCGTCCATACGAGTTACTAGTTCACCCCACTACTGTCATGTGTCTCAGTGAGGTTAAGTGAGAAACACATACCTGGGTGTACTGTTAACTCTCATCCGTCCATACGAGTTACTAGTTCACCCCACTACTGTCATGTGTCTCAGTGAGGTTAAGTGAGAAACACATACCTGGGTGTACTGTTAACTCTCATCCGTCCATACGAGTTACTAGTTCACCCCACTACTGTCATGTGTCTCAGTGAGGTTAAGTGAAAAACACATACCTGGGTGTACTGTTAACTCTCTCATCCGTCCATACGAGTTACTAGTTCACCCCACTACTGTCATGTGTCTCAGTGAGGTTAAGTGAAAAACACATACCTGGGTGTACTGTTAACTCTCTCATCCGTCAATACGAGTTACTAGTTCACCCCACTACTGCCATGTGTCTCAGTGAGGTTAAGTGAAAAACACATACCTGGGTGTACTGTTAACACTCTCATCCGTCCATACGAGTTACTAGTTCACCCCACTACTGTCATGTGTCTCAGTGAGGTTAAGTGAGAAACACATACCTGGGTGTACTGTTAACTCTCTCATCCGTCCATACGAGTTACTAGTTCACCCCACTACTGTCATGTGTCTCAGTGAGGTTAAGTGAAAAACACATACCTGGGTGTACTGTTAACTCTCTCATCCGTCAATACGAGTTACTAGTTCACCCCACTACTGCCATGTGTCTCAGTGAGGTTAAGTGAAAAACACATACCTGGGTGTACTGTTAACTCTCTCATCCGTCCATACGAGTTACTAGTTCACCCCACTACTGTCATGTGTCTCAGTGAGGTTAAGTGAAAAACACATACCTGGGTGTACTGTTAACTCTCATCCGTCCATACGAGTTACTAGTTCACCCCACTACTGCCATGTGTCTCAGTGAGGTTAAGTGAGAAACACATACCTGGGTGTACTGTTAACAAGAAGAGGTTTTCCCCATCAAATGTCTCCAGCCACATTCATTAATATTTACCGCCTCTAACTACTGCTCGGAATGCAACACTTAAGAGCGTCTTTATTGACGAAACTCTAGTTCTTCGTTCCTTCACACCGTAAAAATACCTCCACAAGCTTAAGTATTTACGACAAGTGGTTCAAGTCAGGTGGGTGACGGGAATGGCCCCGAGGACAAGGTGGCAGGAAGCAGCTCGTTTGATACATCCAACAGGTGTCAAAACAATCGTATTATATAGTTGGTTATGTGTTACTACTACCTGTTGGTGTTTGAATGACACGTCCACAACACTTAAACTAATCCTAATCTGACCTGACCTGACCTGACCTGACCTGACCTAACCTAACCTAACTTAACATAACCAATCTAGCCTGACCTAACCTAAGCTAACTTAACATAACCAATCTAACCTGACCTGACCTGACCTGACCTAACCTAACCTAACTTAACATAACCAATCTAGCCTGACCTAACCTAACCTAACTTAACATAACCAATCTAACCTAACCTGACCTGACCTGACCTGACCTAATATAACCTAACTTAACATAACCAATCTAACCTAACCTAACCAAACCAAATTAGGATTTTATTATTCTAAGAGTAATTAGAATTGGGTTAAACTACTTTATTTGGGCTGTCTGTGGTGAAGGATATACAGACAACAAACGGACGGACGGACGGACAGACAGACAGACGGACGGACAGGGACGGACGGACAGGGACGGACGGATACAGACAGACGGACGGACGGACGGACAGACGGACGGAGACGGTCGGATGAACAGACAGACAGACAGACACACACACAGACAGACAGACAGACGGACGGACGGACGGACAGACAGACAGACAGACGGACGAAACGCTCTCCAACACAGCTCATCTTCCTTCTCAATGCCACTTATTATGAGAATGATTGGACCTCGTGAGTGACCTGACAGGTAACTCCACACACACACACACACACACACACCACACCTACACCTCCCACACACATTAACAACACACTTCAAACTTCAACCCTTCCCACACTCCACCACCACTACCCCCTCTCCCTCCCTCCCTCCCTCCCTCACCTCTCCCTCCCTGCCTGCCTCACCTCTCCCTGCCTCCCTCACCTACCTTGGCCTCGGTGGGCAAATGAAAAAAAAATATTTATATTGCAGGAGAAATATGAATATATTTTAAATGTTTTCTGGTGGCTGAAAATCAATAAAGAAGAGTGGGAGCTACGGCTAGTATTTTTATCCCGGGCTGCCTGTTGCCGAGGAGGGCGCACCATGCTGCCACGTCCTCCCCGCTGTTGCCAAGCTCACAACCACCTGTACTGTACCACGGTATCACCCGGTTATTACTGCCACCATATTCCCAGTACTCCCTGAGCCTGGGGTCACCACACCAACCGTGACGAGGGAGAAGAAGATGAAGGAGGGGAGAGGGAGGAGGAGTGGACGGTAAGTCAACAGGGATGAGACAGGGGCCGTCTAGGAGTGTACACAGAGGTGGTCCAGCCTGGCCCGGCTCATGTGCATCACCTCAAGGAGTAAATAATAGGTCCAACAGCCACGCCATCAACACACACCCTGTACTCTCCCTCGATCCCTCACTCCCTTTCTCCCTCCCTGTATCCCTCACTCACTCCCTTTCTCCCTCCCTGTATCCCCCACTACCGCCCTCACTCACTCCCTTTCTCCCTCCCTGTATCCCCCACTACCACCCTCCCTCACTCCCTTTCTCCCTCCCTGTATCCCCCACTACCACCCTCACTCACTCCCTTTCTCCCTCCCTGTATCCCCCACTACCGCCCTCACTCACTCCCTTTCTCCCTCCCTGTATCCCCCACTACCACCCTCCCTCACTCCCTTTCTCCCTCCCTGTATCCCCCACTACCGCCCTCACTCACTCCCTTTCTTCCTTCCAACTCTCCCTCTGCGTCCCACCTCACTCAGTCCAACTCACCCTCCCTCCCTCTCTCCCTGCGTGCTTTCCACCCTCCTCCACTCCCTTTCTTCTCCGCCTGCATTTCTTTTCTATATATTCTTTCTCTCCCTGCCTCCCCCCCCCTCTCCATTCTTATTGCCTTCCTTTCCTTCCTTCTCTCCCTCCGTTCTCCTTTACCCTTATTTTTCCCTCCATCTCTACCTGTCTTCCTTTAATCCTCCCTCCCTTCTTTCTTCCCTCCCTTCATTCTTGTCTCCATTTCTCCCTCTTTCTCATTTCAACTTCAAACTATTCCATTCTTCCTCTCTCCCTTTGTTTCGCTCCCACCCTCCACCACCTCTTTTCCACCCTCCATCACCTGTCCCCCACCCTCCCTCACCTCCTCCTCTCTTACCCCACCCCTCCTCCCTTACCTCTCCCTCCGTACCTGCCGCCCCACTCACCAGGTGATAATAATCTATTAACTCCATAGATTTAACAGGTGATAATTACTCAGGTGTTCCTCATGAGTTACGCACAACAAGGTAGGCGGTGGAGGCGAGCAAGACACCCGCAGCGCCTTCCTCAGGTTCATGAGGCCATAACTTGAGATAATGTGGACGGAAACAGATGATCAGTGAACGAGTTTGAGATCTTGTTGTGATGAACCTGTGTACTAAGTTGGGTTAAAATCCATAGGTAGATGTCCCAGATGTCGTGTTTACAACCCCAAAGACGGACTGACGGACGTGTGAACGGACTCACTGACTGTTATAGGTGCTAAGGGAAGAAGACTGTTCCTTCATCCTCACCACCTATAATCATGTTACATTTCAACTAACATCAATATTCCTTAGAGTCAGTAAATCAGTAAGTGTTGTAGACTGAGGAGCATCAGCAGTATTACCAGTCAAGTCAGTAGGGACTGTCTAGGTGATGTCAGTAACTTCACCAGCTGGTCAATGGTTCTGAATACATCTGTTACCACTCGACAGCGTTAGTGTGTGTGTGCGCGCGTGTGTGTGTGTGTTTGTGCGTGTGTGTGTGTGTGTGTGTGTGTGTGTGCGTGTGTGTTACTGTAAAGCTAATAATTAACAACTTATACTTGGCCAAATACAGTACTGTAATTATCCGAGTAACTATAAATTATTATATATTTAACCTTTAATTACAACTAGTTTTCTAATCAGGCTGAAGAAGTTATCACAGGGCAGTTCACCATATAGAGAACAACACAGTAATTACTATAACCTAAACCAAACCTAACCTAAACCAAACCTAACCTAAACCAAACCTAACCTAACCTAAACCTAACCTAAACCAAACCTAAACCAAACCTAACCCAAACCAAACCAAACCTAACCTAACCTAAACCAAACCAAACCAAACCAAACCTAACCTAACCAAACCTAACCTAAACCAAACCAAACCAAACCTAACAACCTAACCAAACCTAACCTAAACCTAACCTAACCAAACCTAACCTAAACCAAACCAAACCTAACCTAACCTAACCAAACCTAAAGTAACCTAACATAAAATAACACAAACCCAACTAAAATGTGACCAAAAACTTGCAAAGTCATCGAGGAGGAAATTATAATGAAGGGCCCAGAGAGGAGTGACCCAGCGCCGCTAAACATAAGTGTAGTGAAGTGAAGGTAACAGTTGCCCGCCCGCCGCTAGAGTGCAGCACCTTCCGGTATATCTCTTACACGACACACGCCCCTCTCAGTCATGTCTACCCCGTGAAGACCGCTCCTACACGATTACATGAAGGGACATCTAAGGACGCCTGTGTGATCGTCTTGGAGTCCCTTCCCATACTAAATATCCTACGTCAATGCTACAGACAATCCTTCCCATACTAAATATCCTTTGAAGTATAATCCTGCGCACACACACACACACACACACACACACACAAAGAAAATACGACTGGAATGTATGAACGTGTCTAACTGAATCACTCATGAGATATAAAACAAGATTGAACTGTTAGAACGTGTCTGGCTTAATCAAGAGACTGGTAACTGAGAATGTGACTGATTGAATCTTTAACAGTCTCTCAATAAAGACTGGAAGGTGAGAACGTTTCTAACTGGCTCAAGAATGAAAGACGAGAGAGAGAGAGAGAGAGAATGTGTGCGTGTGCGTGTGTGTTTTATATCCACAGGGTCAAAGGTCACCGCGCCAATTACATAGGAATGAGCGCAGGTCAGTGTTCCTGGGTCGACTGTACTGCGGTGCGGATAGAGACCGCGTTTGGGGTCAACCTGAAGAACATTAGTCAACCACAAATGTTTTTAGTGTTTGATGTTGGTGAGGTGATGTGGATAGTTAAAGTGATGTGGGTAGTTGGTGAGGTGATGTGGATAGCTGGTGAGGTGATGTGGATTGTTGCTGAGGTGATGTGGATAGTTGGTGAGGTGATGTGGATAGTTGGTGAGGTGATGTGGATAGTTGGTGAGGTGATGTGGTTAGTTGGTGAGGTGATGTGGATAGTTGGTGAGGTGATGTGGATAGCTGGTGAGGTGATGTGGATAGTTGGTGAGGTGATGTGGATAGTTGGTGAGGTGGTGTGGATAGCTGGTGAGGTGATGTGGATAGTTGAAGTGATGTGGATAGTTGGTGAAGTGATGTGGATAGTTGATGAAGTGATGTGGATAGTTGGTGAGGTGATGTGGATAATGGGAACGTTTGTGACAGCTCTCTCTCTCTGTCTGTCATTCACCCTTTCCCTCTCTTCTCCATTCCTTCTCCCTCCTTCCTCCACCCTCTCCCACACCCTTCCACCCTCTCCCACACCCTTCCACCCTCTCCCTCACCCTTCCACCCTCTCCCCCACCCTTCCACCCTCTCCCCCACCTTTCCACCCTCTCCCCCACCCTTCCACCCTCTCCCTTCCACCCTCTCCCACACCCTTCCACCCTCTCCCTCACCCTTCCACCCTCTCCCACACCCTTCCACCCTCTCCCTCTCCCACAATGAACGCACATACACAATAATGAAGGAGAAAGTGTCAGAATTTCGACAAGTAAGAATTCTGGCGGACCGAATCGCTGACAGCCTTTGAGTTAGCTGGTCAACCCGGGTCTGATTGGGCAAGATTATACCCTCGGTGGTAGGTGATTGGACACAGCGACTGGGGGGGGTGATTGGAGCGAATGCTGGGCGGAGGGGGAACTCGCTAAAAAACGGAGAGGAGGATGAAAGAGGCGGAAGAGGGGAGGAGAAGGAGAGGGGAAAAATGAGGGAGGGAAGGTCTTGATTAATACGTTATAACAATATGTGTGGGAGAGAGAGAGAGAGAGAGAGAGAGAGAGAGAGAGAGAGAGAGAGAGAGAGATTTATATGAATAATATATGCCTAATGGTTTATCATATGAACTGTGTGTGTGTGTGTGTGTGTGTGTGTGTGTGTCCTCTCCCCACACTCATACTTACCTTCCCTTTCCCACATACTCTTCCTGATACCCTCACACACACACACTCTCCCCTTCCTTCCCACACATTACCTCCCTCCCTCTCTCCCTCCCAAACACATTACCTCCCTCTCTCCCTCCCTAACACATTACCTCCCTCTCTCCCTCCCAAACACATTACCTCCCTCTCTCCCTCCCTAACACATTACCTCCCTCTCTCCCTCCCTAACACATTACCTCCCTCTCTCCCTCCCTAACACATTACCTCCCTCTCTCCCTCCCTAACACATTACCTCCCTGCCTGAGCCACACACACACGGCCTAGCCCACGGGTTGGGAATGATTTTACGACACACGACATAAATAAAATTCACCACCACATACACCAGCCAGACCCTTGAAGGCTAAAAATGGTTAGGTTAGGTTAGGTCAGGTCAGGTCAGGTCAGGTTAGGTTAGGTTAGGTCAGGTTAGGTTAGGTCAGGTTAGGTTAGGTCAGGTCAGGTCAGGTTAGGTTAGGTCAGGTTAGGTCAGGTTAGGTCAGGTCAGGTCAGGTCAGGTCAGGTCAGGTCAGGTCAGGTTAGGTCAGGTTAGGTTGAGCCTCTTAATGCGGGCAGTATATAATGCAGAGAGCGCTTCGCCACAACATCGATACTGGACTAAACGCGATGAATTTTATTTGCAAATCTATCTAATGGTCGACGATACTTTTAAAAAATGTACACCTGTGTGAATACTGATAGTGGGTGGGTGAGTTAGGGTGGGCGGATGGGTGGTTCTGTATGGGTGAGTAACTAGGTGGGTGGTTAAGTTAGGATGAGCGTGTGGGTGAAAATGAGGAGTGAAAGAAAATAGTGGTTCCCATAGCCATGACTACCCGCCCACACACTATCCAACACGTTTGACCTAACTTCATGTTGGACAAGAAAAGATCAAACTTGTTTAATCTTCTTCAAACATGTTAGTCATACCTTCAAACTTGGCCACACACTCTCAAATTGTATGATCAAACACCATGCTTGACAAACATATTTGCTAGTGTGTGAGGGCGCCTTAGGGGCAGTGTGGATACAGCACACTGTGTACTAAGCCTTCGGTACACAAGGAGGCAGCATGGCCGGTTAGGTTAGGTACCCATTTACAGCTGGGTGAACTGGTAGTGCCTGGGATCGAACCACGGGCCCATGGAAGAGGAGACGAGCGTTGTATCCACTCGACCGCCGCACACGAAACTGCACTGTAAGAAACTAATCAAATAAGAACAGCACCACCACACTAACAGCACCACCACACTAACAGCACCACAATGACAGCACCACCACCATAACAGCACTACCACCAATAACAGCACCACCACACTAACATCACCACCAATAACAGCACCACCACACTAACATCACCACCAATAACAGCACCGCCACACTAACAGCACCACCACACTAACAGCACCACAATAACAGCACCACCACACTAACAGCACCACAATGACAGCACCACCACCAATAACATCACCACCACACTAACATCACCACCACCAATAACAGCACCACCACACTAACAGCACCACCACACTAACATCACCACCACACTAACATCACCACCAATAACAGCACCACCACACAAACATCACCACCACACTAACATCACCACCACCAATAACAGCACCACCACACTAACATCACCACCACACTAACAGCACCACCACCAATAACAGCACCACCACACTAACAGCACCACCACAATAACAGCACCACCACACTAACAGCACCACCACACTAACAGCACCACCACACTAACATCACCACCAATAACAGCACCACCACACTAACATCACCACCACACTAACATCACCACCACACTAACAGCCCCACCACACTAACAGCACCACCACACTAACAGCCCCACCACACTAACAGCCCCACCACACTAACATCACCACCACACTAACATCACCACCACACTAACAGCCCCACCACACTAACAGCACCACCACACTAACATCACCACCACACTAACATCACCACCACACTAACAGCACCACCACACTAACAGCACCACCTAACAGCACCACCACACTAACATCACCACCACACTAACATCACCACCACACTAACAGCACCACCACCAATAACATCACCACCACACTAACAGCCCCACCACACTAACAGCACCACCACACTAACAGCACCACCACACTAACATCACCACCACACTAACATCACCACCACACGAACATCACCACCACACTAACAGCCCCACACTAACAGCACCACCACACTAACAGCCCCACCACACTAACACCACCACCACACTAACATCATCACCACACTAACAGCCCCACCACACTAACAGCACCACCACACTAACAGCCCCACCACACTAACAGCCCCACCACACTAACATCACCACCACACTAACATCACCACCACACTAACAGCCCCACCACACTAACAGCACCACCACACTAACATCACCACCACACAAACATCACCACCACACTAACATCACCACCACACTAACATCACCACCACACTAACATCACCACCACCAATAACATCACCACCACACTAACATCACCACTACACTAACAGCACCACCACACTAACATCACCACCACACTAACAGCACCACCACACTAACATCACCACCACACTAACATCACCACTACACTTACATCACCACCACACTAACATCACCACTACACTTACATCACCACCACACTAACATCACCACCACACTAACATCACCACTACAATAACATCACCACCACACTAACAGCACCACCAATAACAGCACCACCAATAACATCACCACCACACTAACATCACCACCACACTAACAGCACCACCACACTAACAGCCCCTGCAGCGGTGAACAGCATCTTCCTAATCACTAGTAATTAAATATAATAACATGACATTAACAGCACCAAAAAAGAGCCATCTATTACAGCAGACACAACGAGTTGGGATAAAAATATGACTCGTTATATTCTTTGTATGTGAGAGAGCAAAATGCATTACAACAACTCACATTAAACACATGACAACCATCCCCTCCCTCTCTCTCTCTCCCTCTCCCTTCCCTCTCTCTCCCCTCCTCTACCTCCCCTCCCTCTCTCTTCCACCCCTCCTCTCTCCCTCCCTTAGCGTTTGTCTGACGGTTTTATTGTGGGCGCATGACCGTATTTCATGCACGCACACCATGCCGCCTGCATCTCGTGTGTGTGTGTGTGTGTGTGTGTGTGTGTTAGGAGAAATGAACTCAACACAGGGCATTTGGAACTCTCTCTCTCTCTCTCTCTCTCTCTCTCTCTCTCTCTCTCTCTCTCTCTCCATCACACACACACACACACACGCACGCACGCACGCACGCACGCACACACGCACACACACACACTTTAAATACTGTTAATGGATACATGTGTCTGTTGTATGATGCAAAAATTCAGAGGAACGTCATTCTATTCGCCATTACATCATACGCTTACCTCTATGGTCGAACACAGCCTCGACACGTGTGATAGACAGACAGACAGGTAGATAGATGGACAGACAGACAGACAGACAGACAGGTAGATAGATGGATACAGACAGACAGACAGGTAGATAGATGGACAGACAGACAGACAGACAGGTAGATAGATGGATACAGACAGACAGACAGGTAGATAGATGGACAGACAGACAGACAGGTAGATAGATAGATACAGACAGACAGACAGGTAGATAGATGGATATAGACAGACAAACAGACAGGTAGATAGATGGACAGACACAGACAGGTAGATAGATGGACAGACACAGACAGGTAGATAGATGGATATAGACAGACAGGTAGGTAGACAGATGGATATAGACAGACAGACAGGTAGATAGATGGATACAGACAGACAGACAGGTAGATATATGGATACAGACAGACAGACAGACAGGTAGACAGATGGATAGACAGACAGACAGGTAGATAGATGGATACAGACAGACAGACAGGTAGATAGATGGATACAGACAGACAGACAGGTAGATAGATGGATATAGACAGACAGACAGACAGGTAGATAGATGGATACAGACAGACAGACAGACAGGTAGATAGATGGATACAGACAGACAGACAGACAGGTAGACAGATGGATATAGACAGACAGACAGACAGGTAGATAGATGGATACAGACAGACAGACAGGTAGATAGATGGATATAGACAGACAGACAGGTAGATAGATACAGACAGACAGACAGGTAGATAGATGGATACAGACAGACAGACAGACAGGTAGACAGATGGATATAGACAGACAGACAGACAGGTAGACAGATGGATATAGACAGACAGACAGACAGGTAGATAGATGGATACAGACAGACAGACAGGTAGATAGATGGATATAGACAGACAGACAGATAGATAGATAGACAGACAGACAGACAGGTAGATAGATGGATACAGACAGACAGACAGACAGTAGACAGACAGACAGACAGGTAGATAGATGGATACAGACAGACAGACAGGTAGATAGATGGATATAGACAGACAGACAGGTAGATAGATGGATACAGACAGACAGACAGACAGGTAGATAGATGGATACAGACAGACAGACAGACAGGTAGACAGACAGACACACCTCACCATCATTTCACCATCCCCCCACCATTACCCAAAACGTCCCCTCCCTCCCCCATAATAACCAACTAATTACGGGTTATGTAAGAAATGCCATTAATTAATCCCCTGTGTTAACGAATACCATCTAATTATTTTTATATATATTTTTTTTATGTTTTATTTCCCCCCCCCCTTTTTTCTACCCCCCTCCCCCCACCACCCCCCCTAGGATACCCCCCCCTCCCCTCCCCTCCCCCTCCCCCTCCCCCCCCACCACCCCACCCCCCTCCTCCCCCCCCCCATCCCAGCATGTACCGTGTCCTGAGAAACACAGACGAAGGGGTAACACAAACAACTCAAGTAAATTATACCAGAAACACGAATTAATGGACCACATGAAGGTCAATTATACTCGTAAATTATACCAAGATCAATTATACCTGTAAATTATACCCAAATAACAAGAAGTGACGGGACCACATGAACAACAGCCCCCCACCCACCTCACGATTACCTACCAAACACCTGCCCATCCAAGGCTTATTAACGTAGAAGAGGAATAATGAACAAATACTTGATAAAGAAGAGAAATGAAAACATTATAACAGACGTAGGAGAGGAATAATGAAGAAAATAAAAAGCCATGATAAACGTAGGAGAGGAATAATGAACAAAATCCCGATAAAGAAAAAAAACAAAGCCGTGATAACAGGTCACAGAGGAGACGCCAACTACTGCCGGGAATCAACTTTTATGGGGAATTGTGACCTTAACCTTTGACCTTTCACCCCCCCCCCCCCACCCGCCACATACTGCTCAGGTAAACAGTCACAGCTGAAGATTAGCCACCCCAATTTATTTGACCTTATGAGTAATCACAGTAACCTAGCTTAACCTGACCTGTTTTAAACCTTTCTCAACCTAATCTAAACTATCTTAACCTAACCTAACCCTACCTACCTTAATCCAAGCCAACCTAACCTAACCTAACCTAACCTAACCCAACCTCTCTTAACCTAACCTAACCAAATTTACATAAGCTGCGGATACACATATTTAGAGAGAGAGAGAGAGAGAGAGAGAGAATGTGTGAGTGACTGGGTGAGTGAATTAATGTGATTGACAGACAGACAGACAGACAGACAGACAAACAAACAAACAAACAGACAGACAGACAGACAGACAGACAGACAGACGGCGAGAAAGACTGACAGCCACCGTGGGACAGACTCGTAAATATTTCACAGATGGAAACGTTTGGGTTGGTCAGTGTGGTCGACCTGTAGTTGTTGTCCTCTCGTGTAAAAAATATGTTGTCATGTGATATTCAGCTGGAAGCTTTTAGGCCGACTACACTACTGTGATCCTCCCCCCCCCCTACCCCCTAAAACCCTTATCTAGGTGAGGTGAGGTGAGGTGACAGAGTTGAGGTGAGGTTACGGTGTTGAATCTGCTTTGATCCTTTCCCTTAAAACCCTTAGCTAGGTGAGGTGAGGTGAGGTGAGGTGAGGTGAGGTGAGATCTGGCTAGGCTAGGTTTTTTTTTTCATATCTGACCCCATAATACGTAATGTGAACCCATACTTCGTACTGTGAACCCATACCTCGTAATGTGAACCCATACTTCGTAATGTGAACCCATACCTCGTAATGTGAACCCATACCTCGTAATGTGAACCCATACTTCGTAATGTGAACCCATACCTCGTAATGTGAACCCATACTTCGTAATGTGAACCCATACTTCATAATCTGAACCCATACTTAGCAATCTCAACCCACAAACGTAATTCTATCCGATTCATGAAATTCCTTCTCGTATCCATCATATACTCAGCGGAGTCTAGAGTTCAAAGGCAGGTCAAAAGAGTTATTGAACCTGTGACCTGTAAATGACCTGTAAGTGACCTGTGACTTTGAACTGTGACTAAGGGTACATAACTCTCAGAGAACTGTGCTGGGAGTTGGAAGAACAACAAATCACAGCGTTCAGTTGCCTTAACATCAAAAAACAGGACTGACGTATCTATATACATTATGTATACCTGAGGTACATACAGTATACATACAATAATAATAATAATAATAAACCCACACCCACCATCCTACTTGACCTTACCTGACCTGTGAGTGACCTGGACCAAATAATAACAAAGGGTTGACAGATATACAGCCGTCCAGCGTGTAACTTTGGGGAACAAAGGCGAGACATCAAAGCTAACTATATAACTTACGTCCTTATGATCACTAACCTTTGATCCGCTAGCTGCTGCACTGACACACATACATACATACATACATACATACATACATGCATGCATACATACATACATGCATGCATACATACATACATACAAAGGAGGGCATACAAGATTATTCTCTCCCCTTCCTACTCCACACATCAAGAAGCGCTCAACACACTGACCCTCTCGGCTCTCTCTGACCATCACCACGACCTCATCTGCAAATTTGGTGAGAAGCTTCTGTATCATCCTCGACACCAGCTCCTACTACCACCCGAGATCCCTCGTCCACGATTTGCTGTTCGCCACCACAACCACATCCAGCCCAAACGAGCACGAACTGATCGCTGTAAGAACAGCCCAGTCCCAACTATTGTAAACATTATCAACCCGTAACCAACCAGTGTATTCACTCCCAGTCAATCTTACCTTTTTGCACCGTTACTATGTTGAAATGCCCTGTAGTATGCTACTGGCATATTATTTGTAAACAAAATCGTGACCCAATCCCCAATTATGTAACTGTATATTTTCAACCTTCCGTTACACACGAGGGGTAACCATTATGCATGCCCGGGGATCAAACCCGGGTCCGCTAGCTTGCGAGGCGAGCATGCTGGCCATTACACCACAGGTCGCCATACATACATACATACAGAGGTCATGTTTCCTCGATATTTGACACTCTCTGTAGCGCTATTTGTGGGGTTTAATATTACATGTGGATGGTTTATGACTGTTAAATGTTGCCTTTAGTTACCTATGTTATATATATCATGTCCTTACGGTAATTAAACACGTTAGCTTATTTCACCTGAAGATTAACCACCCTATTGCTAACCCAACCTAACCTAACCAACCGAACCTGAACTGACCAATTTAACCAAACCTAATGATAATCTCACTTAACCTAACCAACCAACTAAATCTGACCTATCATGACGTAACCTAACCTAACCAAACCAAACCAACGTACAGATCCTTTGTGTACACCCAACGAGACCTTGGTCAGGGTGACGCCAATACCTGTAATTTGCATACCAGAGTCCAGGTATTGTTATGGCCGACCCTCGCTGCCTGCCTCCCTCCCTCCAAGATAAGGGAGAGAGGGAGGAAGCTCTCTCTCTCTCTCTCTCTCTATAAGACACGGGTTTAAAGAATGGAGGGCGGGAACTAAACTTTCCTTGGAAAGAATCCAGAGGAGAATGACAAGACGAATCCCGGGCATTAGGAACCTTGAGTACAGAGACAGGTTAAAGCATCTTAATTTGCACTCCCTCGAGAGACGTAGAGCGAGGGGCGACATGATAGAGGTGTATAAATTGAAGTCAGGATTCAACAAAGGGGACATTACAAAGGTACTCAAACTATCCAACCAGGAGCGAACTCGTAACAATGATTTTAAGTTAGACAAATTTAGATTTCGGCGTGAAATAGGTAAACACTGGTTTGGAAACAGAGTAGTGGATGAGTGGAACAAGTTACCAAATATCATCATTAACTCGAATACGCTGGATAGCTTCAAACTTTTTTTTTTTTTTTCCCAAGGGGATTAGCCCACCTGGGCACAGGTCACTGACCCACATCGGGGCCTGGGGGGCGAAAATTTAATAATAATAATAATAATTCATAGTAAATAAAATTTATAATAAAAAGTAAAATAAAAAAATAATAACAATAATAATAATAATAACAATAATAATAACAATACTGTAATAATGATAATAAAGAAAAAATAATAATAATCATTAGTTAGAAACGCTACATGTACAGTATATTGTCTTGTCAATAGTAAGAGAAACAATTGAGACCCTGTAATTGTGTGTAAATGAGGCAGAAGTCAACCTGGGACTTGGTCACATATAGCAGCAGAGTCTACCATTAGACAACACAGTATGCTGCCAATATCTTCTCAGGCGGTAGTACCTCCCTGTTTGATAGCTGGGTATAAACGGGACTGCCCAGTGTGGGTCAAAAGGCCCGCTGCAGTTTCCTCCATTCTTATGTTCTTATGAGAGAGAGAGAGAGAGGGAGAGAGAGAGAGAGAGAGAGAAATTCCAACCCGAGCAGACAAGGTACTAATAACACCTCATCCTCCACACTAGCCGCCCCTCATCCTCCACACTAGCCGCCCCTCATCCTCCACACCAGCCACCCCTCATCCTCCACACCAGCCACCCCTCATCCTCCTACACCCTCATCCTCCACACCAGCCACCCCTCATCCTCCTACACCCTCATCCTCCACACCAGCCACCCCTCATCCTCCACACCAGCCGCCCCTCATCCTCCTACACCCTCATCCTCCACACCAGCCACCCCTCATCCTCCTACACCCTCATCCTCCACACCAGCCACCCCTCATCCTCCTACACCCTCATCCTCCACACCAGCCACCCCTCATCCTCCACACCAGCCACCCCTCATCCTCCTACACCCTCATCCTCCACACCAGCCACCCCTCATCCTCCACACCAGCCACCCCTCATCCTCCACACCAGCCACCCCTCATCCTCCACACCAGCCACCCCTCATCCTCCTACACCCTCATCCTCCACACCAGCCACCCCTCATCCTTCACCTGGCCATCGATCAGGCTATCAAGGATCGAGAAGCCCCCACCATCCTGAAGGTCTGGCTTTCAGGATTTATCGGTCGTTAAAGCATCCGTTTCGAGTTGAATTGGGTAGTTGTCACCATACATCAGGTAGACACCCTAGAACCGGCCCCTCTGCCACAGCCAACCAACACTAAAGGGGTGTACATCATGCTCACCAACCCACCCACCCACCAGCCCACCAGCCCACCCTCTAATGATCAATGACATCTAGTCCTGCACCCACGTATTCATGATCAGTGTACATTAAACCCACCTACCAGCCCACCCACTAATGATCAGTGTATATCATGCCCACCTTCCAGCCCACCCACCTGTGATCAACCAGCCAGCCCACCCACCCACCCACCCACATGAAATCCAACCCATGCACCAATGATTACCGACATCAAATCCACCCACCCACCATAAGTGAACATCCACCCCACCCACCCCACCCACCCACCAATGAACAGCCTTGCTTACATTGTTCTCGCCCTCCTCTCTCAGACAATGAACAAAACTCATGTTCATCAAGTCTTGCTCAGTGCACCAGTGAACACGTTGTCAGGATGTTCAATAGCGTTATCAGTACACCAGTATAGAGACGAGTTTGTTAGGATGTTCACGTCTTGTTCAGCTTGTTCACTACCCCAAACATATACATTAACAGTATATTTTATTTCAGTGTACCAGTTAAAAGTCGGTGGCTGAACAACGTACGGTCGAACGGACGGACAAACGAACAGATGAATATAACAACGGACAAACATACGAACAGACGAATAAAACGGATAAACAAACGTAAGAAAGAATGGACAGACATAAAAACGAAAGGACAGACAAACGAACAGATGAATATAACAACGGACAGACATACGAACGAACAGAACCACGGACAGACAAACGGACAGAGGATCAATATCACCATACCAGAACCACGTCCATTCTTCTCACAACATGAATTTTTTACACGAGAGTCACCCAGGGGAGAATATGACTCGATATTCTCCCCATTATTCCACCTTTAACTGCCTGCCACCCCCACCATCCTCCCCACTACCCTCCCCATCACCCCACTACCCTACCATCCTCCCCACCACCCCACCATCCTCCCCACTACCCTCCCCACCATCCTCCCCACTACCCTCACCATCCTCCCCACTACCCTCCCCATCACCCCACTACCCTACCATCCTCCCCACTACCCTACCATCCTCCCCACTACCCTCCCCATCACCCCACTACCCTACCATCCTCCCCACTACCCTACCATCCTCCCCACTACCCTCCCCATCACCCCACTACCCTACCATCCTCCCCACTACCCTCCCCATCACCCCACTACCCTACCATCCTCCCCACTACCCTCCCCATCACCCCACTACCCTACCATCCTCCCCACTACCCTACCATCCTCCCCACTACCCTCCCCATCACCCCACCAACCTCTCAAGTCGTGTCACTCGCAGAATTACGTGATATCTGACAGGACAGAGGCGGGTAAGGCAGGATGGTCGGTAGTGAAGGACGAAGGAGGAGGGAAGGAGAGAGGGAGGGAAGGAGAGAGGGAGGGAAGGAGGGAGGGAAGGAGGGAGGGAGGGAAGGAGGGAGGGAGGGAAGGAGAGAGAAGGAGGGAAGGAGAGAGGGAGAGAGAAGGAGGGAAGGAGAGAGGGAAGGAAGGAGAGAGGGAGGGAGAGAAGGAGGGAGAGGAGAGAGGGAGAGAGAAGGAGGGAAGGAGAGAGGGAAAAGCAGTAGCTGATAACCGGGAGATAAGTAGGAGAAGGGGAGAGATAACAGAGAAATTAGTAGACAGGCATGAAAGGAAAGAGGGAACAGGGAGAGAGAGAGAGAGAGAGAGAGAGAGAGAGAGAGAGAGAGAGAGAGAGAGAGAGAGAGAGAGAGAGAGTTAATTAATTGAATTAGCTAGACAAGCGATACTTATGACGTCACAATCATGGCTCCGGCCGTGTTAACAGTGTTGCCAATCCCAGCTTCTCCCAGTTAACAGTGTTGCCAGTCTTTGAGTTACCAGTATTGCCATCTAGAATTTCTGAGTCACATTGTTGCCAGCTCATACCACTAAGATCATGGGAGAAAGAAAGAAAGAAAGAAAGAAAGAAAACCACAATACCTAAAAATAAAATACGAAAAAATACAAAATAAATTCCTTATATAAATAAATTAACTCCTGACTGACGTTGTTACTCAGGTATATTTTCCTTCTTCATTTGCATCCTAACAGAGCATGAAGGAGATACTGTAGGCGTACCAGACACACGTTGTTGTATAAGGCTGCCTCTCTAGTTCTGTTTGGCCTCCGTATATGAGTTAACAAATGGAGAGAGAGAGAGAGAGAGAGAGAGAGAGAGAGAGAGAGAGAGAGAGAGAGAGAGAGAGAGAGAGAGAGAGAGAGAGTTTATGCTGTTGTTCTCTCTCTGTCTCTCTCTAAACGCACACATGCAAACACTCGCTCAAATATACACATAAGAATAAAAGCGCGCGCACACACACCAGCCCTCACAGGACCTCCGCCTTCGCCCAGGGCCTCGCGGAGGACATATAAGGACACCTCCCTCTTGACCACCGCTTGAGGTCACCTGGGCTGGGCCTTGCGGGGTCGAAGGTCACTCATGAGTTCCTACAAATATGTAAAGAATCATGTGTGAGTGGCTTATGCCGAGACGTTGTCCATGTAACTTTATCCAGGGACAACATTGATATGGTTGGTAGCGTCACCTGAAGAAGATCCAACCAACATTGATATGGTTGGTAGCGTCACCTGAAGAAGATCCAACCATTGGTGTGGGAATACTGTTGAGTGGAACACGTTACCAAATATTATCATTAACTTGAACACGATGGGTAGCTTCAAACATAGGTTGGGTGGATATATGAGCCATAGGGGTTGGGTGTAAATGGGACTCCCCAGTATGGGCTAATAGACCCGCTGCAGTTTCCTCCATTATTATATTCTTATGTGACATAACCAAACCTAACCTAACACTAACGTAAGTTAACCCAACGCTAACATGACACTCAACTGACCTAACACTCAACTAACATAACACTAAACTAACCTTAAACTAACCTAACTTAACCTAACCCAACCCAACACTAATATAAACTAGCGCTATTTACATCGATTAGGTTAGGCTACGTTTGGGATAGGTTAGGTTAAGTTAGGATGGTTAATTTTTAAGTGGCATAAGCTGGGGTGGAGATTCTTCAAGTGATCCGGTTTGCCTATCAGTGATCAACGATGAGGTCACCTGGGCCGGGCCTCGTGGGGTCGAAGGTCACTCATGAGTTGACATAAACAATATTTTGGATTTAATGCATAATACTGGCCGTCGCTGAGGTCACTTGGGCAGAGCCGTCGCTGAGGTCACTTGGGCAGAGCCGTCGCTGAGGTCACTTGGACAGAGCCGTCGCTGAGGTCACTTGGACAGAGCCGTCGCTGAGGTCACTTGGGCAGAGCCGTCGCTGAGGTCACTTGGGCAGAGCCGTCGCTGAGGTCACTTGGGCAGAGCCGTCGCTGAGGTCACTTGGGCAGAGCCGTCGCTGAGGTCACTTGGGCAGAGCCGTCGCTGAGGTCACTTGGGCAGAGCCGTCGCTGAGGTCACTTGGGCAGGGGGGCCTCAGAGGGTCAAACATCACTCAGGTGTGCCCGTAAATTTGTCACTATCCCGCGGCTGTGAGAGACGACCCCTCCTCCCCCCCCTGCGGGTCTTGTCATTATTAACTCTTCATAAATAACACAAAAAACATCTTATTCTCTCCCTCTTAAGGAACATCTAAAGGTTGAATATATCTTTGTGTAAACAGGTAAACAAGTGGGCGTGAGGGGCAGAGTGGGCGTGAGAGACAGTGTAGACGTGAGAGGTAAAGTGGGCGTGAGAGACAGTGTAGAAGTGAGAGGTAAAGTGGGCGTGAGGGGCAGAGTGGGCGTGAGAGACAGTGTAGACGTGAGAGGTAAAGTGGGCGTGAGAGACAGTGTAGAAGTGAGAGGTAAAGTGGGCGTGAGGGGCAGAGTGGGCGTGAGAGACAGTGTAGACGTGAGAGGTAAAGTGGGCGTGAGGGGCAGAGTGGGCGTGAGAGACAGTGTAGACGTGAGAGGCATAGTGGGCGTGAGAGACAGTGTAGACGTGAGAGGTAAAGTGGGCGTGAGAGATAGAGTAGACGTGAGAGGTAAAGTGGGCGTGAAAGATAGTGGGCGTGAGAGGCAGAGTGGGCTTTAGAGGCAGTGTGGGCGTGAGAGGCAGAATGGACATCACACCAACCCAGTCCAACCTAACACTAACCTTACCCAACCTAACACTAACCCACCCAAACCTAACACTAACCCACCCAAACCTAACACTAACACCAACACCACCCCCCCCCCCCCCCAAATAGTGTTAGGGTGGTTAATCTTCAGGTGAGCCACAAAATCTGTTCACTCGGGAGTATTTCAGCAGGTAAGCCTCAGACGTGTTTACACCCTCACACAGGTAAAACATCCACCTGGTCTCATTTTCCCACATGGGTCACCTGAGCTGGGGTCAAAAGGTGCCTCATGTGGTCCACCAATCATGTGAGAAGAGTGAGTGGCGGCCATTGACCTTTGACCTCTCGTGTTTGTCTTTATATATAGTTCAGTCTACCATCACAAGCTGCATTTCCTTCCAGTGTTTTTTCGTTGTTATTTTGTCTCTGTCAGAAAGGTCAGACAGTGCCATAGTCTTGCTACTTACCGCTATATTATAAAGAATTTTGACTATATTACACTTGGGGAGTTAAAAATATACAAATATATATATACATTTAGACGTGTAATCGGAATGACCAGGTATACATGAAACACAACTAAGGGAGTGAGATTACAGACTTAAGTTACTCTACAGGGAGAAATTAGGGAGATTAAGTACGAAAGTAACTATACGCAGAGAAGAAAACACTGGCAATTACTTAAATTACTTTACACACACACACACACACACACACACACACACACACACACACACACAAGCACTGTTAGATACCCGCGGCTGCCAACGTTAATAACCGCACCTTACTTTACACGGTGAAACTAACAATGTTAATATCTCCAATTACTCTACCCAAGGAGAAGCTTACACTGTTAATTAGTTCAGCAGGTAAACAACAGGTGAGCCGACTACCCCTATATTTAGACCAATGAGCGGCTGAGTTATTATACCTTTAACAGGTGAGCGTGGTGGCGAGCTATCAGCCTTCAACAGGTAACTGCCTCTCCACCTTTAAATATGGCGAGGTACATGCGCTTAACCTTCATAATTAAAATCAGACCATTTATTCAGAGACAACACTACAGGTATAAGTACAGGTAGATATGTAATTAGTTTCAGGTATAATTAAATGTAAAAGTTCAAGTACACGAACAGGTACAGCGTTACAGGTAAGTACAAGTAGAGGTACGATTAGGAATACAGGTACAATGGAAATTATAGGTACAATAATGAGATAGATAATTACAGGTAGTTCTAATTATAGGTACAGATACAAATACAGGTACAGTAAATTGCTATACACAAGAAAGAGTTTTGTAACACAGTATTTCAGCCTTAGTTCAGAATATATGCATTACAAAAGAACATTCAAACCTCATTCACCTACATTATTACCTGTTGATATCAAATTCAATGCAAAATTCACATATCTTATTCAACACAACGCAACACAACGCAACACAACAACAACCAGAATACACATCATTATAATTCGTATTGAAGTTGAACATTTTATTAACCAATGTAATAAATAAAATCGAAGCATGAAAAAGATTTGTAGTTTCAGTGACACACAATAATTGACTCGATATACTGTTCCAATTGGTAGAGAGAGAGAGAGAGAGAGAGAGAGAGAGAGAGAGAGAGAGAGAGAGAGAGAGAGAGAGAGAGAGAGAGAGAGAGAGAGAGAGAGAGAGAGAGAGAGAGACTGCAATTTTTCCCACATATTGCTCCCGGGTATATATTGCCATAACAAAACTAAAGTCATCAGTGTAATGGCGCCCCCCCCCCCCCTTGACCTGTTATTGTGACCTTGACCATTTGACCTTATGAGTACTAACACAAGGTCAAATGTATGAATCTCTCTCATACTGTAGTTCTGTAACGTGGAAGTACAGTCTCTCTTGTAACCTTCTGTACATCTCATATGGCTAGGATACTCATTTATTATAATTAACAAAATACAAAATATAAATCACCTGAAGATTAACCACCATAATACTAACCTAACCTAACCTAACCTAACCTAACAAACCCAACCTAACAAAATCTAAGCCAGCATAATCCTTCCAACCAAAAAATAAAAAATAACAAAATATCCAAGGCTGATTTTTGGGGTTTAAGGTGAAGAAATCATTTCCCCAAAAGGTCCTAAAATTTACCCTGACCCTTGACCTTTGACCCTTGACCCTTGACCTTTGAATCCCCAAATCATACGAGTTTATCTTCACTACAGGGTAACCCCCTTTATTAAATTTGGTTATAATATGTAAAAAAAATATTATTGAGATCTGGGATGAATCCTGGAACCATCCACTTCCCCAACCAGCTAACCCACCCTACCACCCATCCATCCACACGCCCTACCCACTCACCCACACGCCCTACCCACTCACCCACACGCCCTATCCATCCCAAACTGATGGAGAGGGAGATAATGAGAGAAGCCACTTAATGTATTGGGTACAGGATGGTGCAGGACAGACTGTACAAGGTGTTGCAGGACAGACTGTACAAGGTGTTGCAGGACAGACTGTACAAGGTGTTGCAGGACAGACTGTACAAGGTGGTGCAGGACAGACTGTACAAGGTGTTGCAGGACAGACTGTACAAGGTGTTGCAGGACAGACTGTACAAGGTAAGGGAAGAAGAACAACACAGCCTGACGTCACTACTAGCAAACAATCCGCCATGACAGTTTAGAGTGAAAAATGGCGGCGCATCAGTGACAGCAGAGAGCAGTGCGATGCTATCAATTGTGTAGTGAACACACACACACACACGCGCACACACACACACACACGCACACGCACACACACGCACGCACGCGCACGCACGCACACACACACACGTGTTTCCCCCCTCTAAGAGAAAGACAGGTTTGTTGACATTCCAGTTCTAATAGGGGCTAGTAACTCTCACCCCGGCCGCTAGGAGACCCTTGACACAACACCACATTCAGGTGAGGTTAGGTTAGGTTAGGTTAGGTTAGGTTAGATTGGGTTAGGTTGGATTAGATTAGATTGGGTTAAGTTAGGCTGGGCTGGGCTGGGCTGGGCTGGGCTGGGCTGGGTTGGATTAGGAAAAAGAAAATTTCTTTAACTTTTTCCACTTAACAGTCAGTAAGTGGAGGTGTGTGAGGGTGGAGGTGAGGGTGGAGGTGTGTGAGGGTGGAGGTGAGGGTGGAGGTGTGTGAGGGTGGAGGTGAGGGTGGAGGTGTGTGAGGGTGGAGGTGAGGGTGGAGGTGTGTGAGGGTGGAGGTGTGTGAGGGTGGAGGTGAGGGTGGAGGTGTGTGAGGGTGGAGGTGAGGGTGGAGGTGTGTGAGGGTGTAGGTGAGGGTGGAGGTGTGTGAGGGTGGAGGTGAGATGGAGGTGTGTGAGGGTGGAGGTGAGGGTGGAGGTGTGTGAGGGTGGAGGTGTGTGAGGGTGGAGGTGAGATGGAGGTGTGTGAGGGTGTAGGTGAGGGTGGAGGTGAGGGTGGAGGTGTGTGAGGGTGGAGGTGAGATGGAGGTGTGTGAGGGTGGAGGTGTGTGAGGGTGGAGGTGTGTGAGGGTGTAGGTGAGGGTGGAGGTGTGTGAGGGTGTAGGTGAGGTGGAGGTGTGTGAGGGTGGAGGTGTGTGAGGGTGGAGGTGAGGGTGGAGGTGTGTGAGGGTGGAGGTGAGGGTGGAGGTGTGTGAGGGTGGAGGTGTGTGAGGGTGGAGGTGTGTGAGGGTGGAGGTGTGTGAGGGTGTAGGTGAGGGTGGAGGTGTGTGAGGGTGTAGGTGAGGTGGAGGTGTGTGAGGGTGGAGGTGAGGGTGGAGGTGTGTGAGGGTGTGTGAGGGTGTAGGTGAGGGTGGAGGTGAGGGTGGAGGTGTGTGAGGGTGGAGGTGTGTGAGGGTGTAGGTGAGGGTGGAGGTGTGTGAGGGTGGAGGTGAGGGTGGAGGTGTGTGAGGGTGGAGGTGAGGTGGAGGTGTGTGAGGGTGGAGGTGTGTGAGGGTGGAGGTGAGGGTGGAGGTGTGTGAGGGTGTAGGTGAGGTGGAGGTGTGTGAGGGTGGAGGTGTGTGAGGGTGGAGGTGAGGGTGGAGGTGTGTGAGGGTGTAGGTGAGGTGGAGGTGTGTGAGGGTGGAGGTGTGTGAGGGTGGAGGTGTGTGAGGGTGTAGGTAAGGTGGAGGTGTGTGAGGGTGTAGGTGAGGGTGGAGGTGAGGGTGGAGGTGTGTGAGGGTGGAGGTGTGTGAGGGTGGAGGTGAGGGTGGAGGTGTGTGAGGGTGTAGGTAAGGTGGAGGTGTGTGAGGGTGGAGGTGTGTGAGGGTGGAGGTGTGTGAGGGTGTAGGTAAGGTGGAGGTGTGTGAGGGTGTAGGTGAGGGTGGAGGTGAGGGTGGAGGTGTGTGAGGGTGGAGGTGTGTGAGGGTGGAGGTGAGGGTGGAGGTGTGTGAGGGTGGAGGTGAGGGTGGAGGTGTGTGAGGGTGGAGGTGAGGGTGGAGGTGTGTGAGGGTGGAGGTGTGTGAGGGTGGAGGTGTGTGAGGGTGTAGGTGAGGGTGGAGGTGTGTGAGGGTGGAGGTGTGTGAGGGTGGAGGTGTGTGAGGGTGGAGGTGTGTGAGGGTGTAGGTGAGGGTGGTGTGTGAGGGTGGAGGTGTGTGAGGGTGTAGGTGAGGTGGAGGTGTGTGAGGGTGGAGGTGTGTGAGGGTGTAGGTGAGGGTGGAGGTGTGTGAGGGTGTAGGTGAGGGTGGAGGTGTGTGAGGGTGGAGGTGAGGGTGGATGTGTGTGAGGGTGTAGGTGAGGGTGGAGGTGTGTGAGGGTGGAGGTGAGGGTGGAGGTGTGTGAGGGTGGAGGTGAGGGTGGAGGTGTGTGAGGGTGGAGGTGAGGGTGGAGGTGTGTGAGGGTGGAGGTGAGGGTGGAGGTGTGTGAGGGTGGAGGTGAGGGTGGAGGTGTGTGAGGGTGGAGGTGTGTGAGGGTGGAGGTGTGTGAGGGTGTAGGTGTGTGAGGGTGTAGGTGTGTGAGGGTGGAGGTGTGTGAGGGTGTAGGTGTGTGAGGGTGTAGGTGAGGGTGGAGGTGTGTGAGGCTGTAGGTGTGTGAGGGTGGAGGTGTGTGAGGGTGTAGGTGAGGGTGGAGGTGTGTGAGGGTGGAGGTGAGGGTGGAGGTGTGTGAGGGTGGAGGTGAGGGTGGAGGTGTGTGAGGGTGGAGGTGAGATGAAGGTATGTGAGGGTGTGGGTGAGGGTGGAGGTGTGTGAGGGTGTAGGTGAGGTGGAGGTGTGTGAGGGTAGAGGTATGTAAGGGTGGAGGTGTGTGAGGGTGTAGGTGAGGGTGGAGGTGTGTAAGGGTGGAGGTGTGTGAGGGTGTAGGTGTGTGAGGGTGTAGGTGTGTGAGGGTGTAGGTGTGTGAGGGTGGAGGTGAGGGTGGAGGTGTGTGAGGGTGGAGGTGAGGGTGGAGGTGTGTGAGGGTGTGGGTGAGGGTGGAGGTGTGTGAGGGTGGAGGTGTGTGAGGGTGTAGGTATGTAAGGGTGGAGGTGTGTGAGGGTGGAGGTGAGGGTGGAGGGGTGTGAGGGTGGAGGTGTGTGAGGGTGGAGGTGTGTGAGGGTGGAGGTGTGTGAGGGTGTGGGTGAGGGTGGAGGTGTGTGAGGGTGTAGGTGAGGTGGAGGTGTGTGAGGGTGGAGGTGTGTGAGGGTGTAGGTGTGTGAGGGTGTAGGTGAGGGTGGAGGTGTGTGAGGGTGGAGGTGAGGGTGGAGGTGTGTGAGGGTGGAGGTGTGTGAGGGTGTAGGTGAGGGTGGAGGTGTGTGAGGGTGTAGGTGAGGGTGGAGGTGTGTGAGGGTGGAGGTGAGTGTGGAGGTGTGTGAGGGTGGAGGTGGTGTGAGGTGTGTGAGGGTGGAGGTGTGTGAGGGTGTAGGTGAGGGTGAGGGTGTGAGGGTGTAGGTGTGTGAGGGTGGAGGTGTGTGAGGGTGTTGGTGAGGGTGGAGGTGTGTGAGGGTGGAGGTGAGGGTGGAGGTGTGTGAGGGTGGAGGTGAGATGGAGGTGTGTGAGGGTGGAGGTGAGGGTGGAGGTGTGTGAGGGTGTGGGTGAGGGTGGAGGTGTGTGAGGGTGTAGGTGTGTGAGGGTGTAGGTGAGGGTGGAGGTGAGGGTGGAGGTGTGTGAGGGTGTAGGTGTGTGAGGGTGTAGGTGTGTGAGGGTGGAGGTGTGTGAGGGTGTAGGCGAGGGTGGAGGTGTGTGAGGGAGTAGGTGAGGGTGGAGGTGAGGGTGGAGGTGTGTGAGGGTGGAGGTGTGTGAGGGTGTAGGTGAGGGTGGAGGTGTGTGAGGGTGGAGGTGTGTGAGGGTGGAGGTGTGTGAGGGTGGAGGTGAGGGTGGAGGTGTGTGAGGGTGTAGGTGAGGGTGGAGGTGTGTGAGGGTGTAGGTGAGGGTGGAGGTGTGTGAGGGTGGAGGTGTGTGAGGGTGTAGGTGAGGGTGGAGGTGTGTGAGGGTGTAGGTGAGGGTGGAGGTGTGTGAGGGTGGAGGTGTGTGAGGGTGGAGGTGAGGGTGGAGGTGAGGGTGGAGGAGTGTGAGGGTGTAGGTGAGGGTGGAGGTGAGGGTGGAGGTGTGTGAGGGTGGAGGTGTGTGAGGGTGTAGGTGAGGTGGAGGTGTGTGAGGGTGTAGGTGAGGGTGGAGGTGTGTGAGGGTGGAGGTGTGTGAGGGTGGAGGTGAGGGTGGAGGTGTGTGAGGGTGTAGGTATGTGAGGGTGTAGGTGTGTGAGGGTGTAGGTGAGGGTGGAGGTGTGTGAGGGTGGAGGTGTGTGAGGGTGTAGGTGAGGGTGGAGGGTGGAGGGTGGGTGAGGTGTGGGGTGTGGTGAGGGTGGAGGTGAGGGTGGAGGTGTGTGAGGGTGGAGGTGTGTGAGGGTGGGAGGTGGAGGGTGGAGGGTGTAGGTGAGGGTGGAGGTGTGTGAGGGTGGAGGTGTGTGAGGGTGGAGGTGAGGGTGGAGGTGTGTGAGGGTGTAGGTATGTGAGGGTGTAGGTGTGTGAGGGTGTAGGTGTGTGAGGGTGGAGGTGTGTGAGGGTGGAGGTGAGGGTGGAGGTGTGTGAGGGTGTGGGTGAGGGTGGAGGTGTGTGAGGGTGTAGGTGAGGGTGGAGGTGTGTGAGGGTGGAGGTGTGTGAGGGTGGAGGTGTGTGAGGGTGTAGGTGAGGGTGGAGGTGTGTGAGGGTGTAGGTATGTAAGGGTGGAGGTGTGTGAGGGTGTAGGTGAGGGTGGAGGTGTGTGAGGGTGGAGGTGTGTGAGGGTGTGGGTGAGGGTGGAGGTGTGTGAGGGTGGAGGTGAGGGTGGAGGTGTGTGAGGGTGTGGGTGAGGGTGGAGGTGTGTGAGGGTGGAGGTGTGTGAGGGTGTAGGTGAGGGTGGAGGTGTGTGAGGGTGTAGGTGAGGTGGAGGTGTGTGAGGGTGGAGGTGAGGTTGGAGGTATGTAAGGGTGGAGGTGTGTGAGGGTGGAGGTGAGGCGGAGGTGTGTGAGGGTGTAGGTGAGGGTGGAGGTATGTAAGGGTGGAGGTGTGTGAGGGTGTAGGTGAGGGTGGAGGTGTGTGAGGGTGTAGGTGAGGGTGGAGGTGTGTGAGGGTGGAGGTGTGTGAGGGTGGAGGTGTGTGAGGGTGTAGGTATGTGAGGGTGTAGGTGAGGGTGGAGGTGTGTGAGGGTGTAGGTGAGGGTGGAGGTGTGTGAGGGTGTAGGTGTGTGAGGGTGTAGGTGAGGGTGGAGGTGTGTGAGGGTGGAGGTGTGTGAGGGTGTAGGTGAGGGTGGAGGTGTGTGAGGGTGGAGGTGTGTGAGGGTGTAGGTGAGGGTGGAGGTGTGTGAGGGTGTGGGTGAGGGTGGAGGTGTGTGAGGGTGGAGGTGTGTGAGGGTGTAGGTGTGTGAGGGTGTAGGTGAGGGTGGAGGTGAGGGTGGAGGTGTGTGAGGGTGTGTGTGAGGGTGGAGGTGTGTGAGGGTGTAGGTGAGGGTGGAGGTGTGTGAGGGTGGAGGTGAGTGAGGGTGGAGGTGAGGGTGGAGGGCGGGCGTGTGTTACATGCCTGACTGAGATTCATCAGGTGAGTGTGTCGGGCTCATCACGTACATGAACGTGTGTACGTCAAACCCGTCCACTAGATAAAGATAAACACTAAGGTAGTACAGGTGTAATATATCTGGCGGATAATGTTGCAGGTTAGTCGGTGAATTTAACCCACGTATTATACCTTCCCTCTACTTATGGTTAGTCGGTGAATTTAACCCACCTATTATACCTTCCCTCTACTTATGGTTAGTCGGTGAATTTAACCCACCTATTATACCTTCCCTCTACTTATGGTTAGTTGGTGAATTTAACCCACCTATTATACCTTCCGTCTACTTATGGTTAGTTGGTGAATTTAACCCACGTATTATACCTTCCCTCTACTTATGGTTAGTTGGTGAATTTAACCCACGTATTATACCTTCCCTCTACTTATGGTTAGTTGGTGAATTTAACCCACGTATTATACCTTCCCTCTACTTATGGTTAGTTGGTGAATTTAACCCACGTATTATACCTTCCCTCTACTTATGGTTAGTTGGTGAATTTAACCCACGTATTATACCTTCCCTCTACTTATGGTTAGTTGGTGAATTTAACCCACGTATTATACCTTCCCTCTACTTTTCACCCACACCCACCACACAAATATGTCTATAAAACAACTATTGTTTTTTTTCCCCACAACTTAAAACAGCCAGCAATTGTTAATCCATGTACCTTCCTCCCCTCACCTGCAGTTTTTATAGGCTGTTGAGCATAAACCTGCCTGACACCTCCACGTTTTTCCCAGCAACACGAAGGGCATCACTTTCTACCTAAGTCATCAGACCCGGGAGGAGAAAATGTTGGGGACGCGCCACATAGGACTGCCAATATCCAATTTGGCGAGCTATGACGCATTGGCCACCATAAAGTCGTGTGCAGAAGTTATCAAGAGGCCGCGCAGGAAACATTCTGGCGGAGAGTTGGGCAGTGGCCAACACCACCCCGCTCCTGCCTCCCTCAGTCTCTCCCTGCTTGCTTCGTCCCTCTCTCCCTTCTTGCTTCTCTCCCCTCCCTGCTCCCCCTCCGTCTCTGCTTGCTTCCTCCCTCTCTCCCTTCTTGCTTCTCTACCCTCCCTGCTCCCCCTCCGTCTCTGCTTGCTTCCTCCCTCTCTCCCTTCTTGCTTCTCTCCCCTCCCTGCTCCCCCTCCGTCTCTGCTTGCTTCCTCCCTCTCTCCCTTCTTCCTTCCCTCCCCTCCCTGCTCCCCCTCCGTCTCTGCTTGCTTCCCTCTCTCTGCTTTTCTCTCCTTCTCTGCCTGAATGCCTGACCCCTAAACTCCCTCAGTCCCTCCCTCCTTCTCCTCTATACCAATCCTTCATCATCCTCCCTCCCTCCAACACACACACACACACACACACACCCT
>CAUDMG010000687.1:167500-195000 GCA_958450375.1 Homarus gammarus | reverse complement strand
AGAGGATAAGAGAAGTGGGGGCGGTAACTGTGTGGGGGGGGGGGGGAGGCTTAGGTCTACATGATATATCAGTATAGAGTCGTGCCTGTGTGTGCCTGTGTGTGGGGGGGGGAGGCTTAGGTCTACATGATATATCAGTATAGAGTCGTGCCTGTGTGTGCCTGTGTGTGGGGGGGGGGGGAGGCTTAGGTCTACATGATATATCAGTATAGAGTCGTGCCTGTGTGTGCCTGTGTGTGGGGGGGGGGAGGCTTAGGTCTACATGATATATCAGTATAGAGTCGTGCCTGTGTGTGCCTGTGTGTGCATCTCCTTGTATAGTTATGTGTGTAAGCGTGTGTACACAGGAAAAGATCCACATTAAAGCACATTGATTGGTTAGCGAGCGTGCAGGCAGGCGCTCAAGAAGGTAAAATACGAGAATATAATTTGGTGTTTATAATTTACAACCGCTCTTAAACCTGGCTAATTGTGGACACCAGACACCGACAGACCGAGGCAACACCGACGGCGACCACCGCCTCGGTCGTCTACTGTACAGTATATGTCTCTCACATTGAATACAACAAAGTTTCTTAAACCAAACCATAACCTTATAACAAACATGGCCGTTTTGTTTAAGTCTTCCCTAAACTTATTATTATTATCGTCCATCTCTTATTGACTGGTTTGTCTTAATGTTGACCCGTTACATAAGACACACTCAGCCAACCACTGTGTTACAGAAGTTACTTATTCCACAATAGTGACGTAAAACAGTGTTTGTTAACATAAGGTTTCAACAAGCAACACGCCCTACTGCCACACGTGTTACACAACAGTCCGGGGGCTGATAATCCCCGGGTCAGAGTGGTCACCCCCATCCACTGATTCACCCCCGCCAGGTTCTCTCTCTGAGGATTCTTAAAGAGTCAGGTGCACAAGACAGATCCTGATACTGGAGATGACCTAAAGATTAACACCACTGAAGCCATCACTGTTACCCCACAGGGAAGTGTTGCTACACTTAATACTGCCTCTTATACTGTTGTTGACCATAGCACACACACACACAGCTTGCACGTGTCACTGAATATTTCAATGTCATTCACCCGTGTAATTCAGTTACTGTAGTTTGGGCCTCGCTCGTTTATTTTGTACCAGATCCTCGCCCAACTGTATCTCCTCACCCTCCGCTGTAATCTGTACCTGATGCTGTAACACGATGCGGGACTTAGGTGTTTAATGAAGGGTTGGTGTGGTGAAGAAGAAGAAGAAGAAGAAGAAGAAGAAGAAGAAGAAGAAGAAGAACTGTATGTGCTTGACTGACGAGTGATGTAGCGAGGGTACACACACATACATACACTCTCTCTCTCTCTCTCTCTCTCTCTCTCTCTCTCTCTCTCTCAGGTAGGTAGCAACAGGCAAGGTAATTCTGGTGGTATCTTACAGTGAGCCGATACCAAAAGTCTCCGGACATGCCCAATCTGATGCCCACCAATTACATACCCATTACAAATCTGAATTCTTCCAATTACACCCCAATTACACCCACAAAACTGAAGCTCCCCCAATTATACACCCATTACGCCCACCAATCACACACCCATTACACCCCTATCTAATCTGAAACCCCCAATTACACCCGGCGATATGAAGCCTTCCAATTACCCGCCTATTACACCCACCACAATTACCTTGCAGGTTAGGTAAGGTTAGGTTAAGCTATGCTAGGCTAGGTTAGTTTTGGTTAAGCTAGGTTAGGTTTGGTTAAGCTAGGTTAGGTTTGGTTAAGCTATATTAGGTTAGGTTAGGTTCAGCTATGCTAGGTTAGGTTAAGCTATGTTAGGTTAGGTTAAGCTATGTTAGGTTTAGGTTAAGCTATGCTAGGTTAAGCTATGTTAGGTTAGGTTAAGCTAGGTTAGGTTTGGTTAAGCTATGTTAGGTTAGGTTAAGCTATGTTAGGTTAGGTTAGGTTCAGCTATGCTAGGTTAGGTTAAGCTATGTTAGGTTAAGCTATGTGAGGTTAGGTTAAGCTATGCTAGGTTAGGTTAAGCTATGCTAGGTTAGGTTAAGCTATGTTAGGTTAGGTTAAGCTATGCTAGGTTAGGTTAAGCTATGCTAGGTTAGGTTAAGCTATGCTAGGTTAGGTTAGGTTAAGCTATGCTAGGTTATGTTAAGCTATGTTAGGTTAGGTTAGACTAGGCTAGGTTAGACTAGGCTAGGTTAGGTTAGACTAGGCTAGGTTAGGTTAAGCTATGTTAGGTTAGGTTAAGCTATGCTAGGTTAGGTTAAACTATGCTAGGTTAGGTTGGACTAGGCTAGGTTAGGTTAGACTAGGCTAGGTTAGGCTATGTTAGGTTAGGTTAAGCTATGCTAGGTTAGGTTAAGCTATGCTAGGTTAGGTTAAGCTATGCTAGGTTAGGTTAGGCTAGGTTAGGTTAAGGTGAAAGTAACTAGAGGTGCTAATCTTCCCCTTATCAGACTTTCCCTACATACCAATTAAAGGAAGAACAAAGGGTAAGAAAAAGTCAAATAATTCAGCAAACAAAGAGAAACAATTCCTAACCACAACAGCCAAAAATTTCACAACAATTCTTATTATTCTTATTTCTGGTTGGAATTTTTCTCCATTATAGTTTCAAGACTTTCTGTGCCAGTGTTTTAATTTATGACTCAAGATGGGATGGACTCTGTGTGTGTGTGTGTGTGTGTGTGACATTTTTTCTTGTAAAGGGAATTTTTTTCTATTAGTCATAAAATACGTCTTCACTAATAATAATAATAATAATAATAATAATAATAATAATAATAATAATAATATGATGATGATGATTATTACTGGTATTAGATGATATTATTATTATTATTATTATTACTGTACTTATCATTATTATTATTATTATTATTATTATTATTATCATTATTATTCAACACGACAATCATAACACGTAACAAAATATAACAAAAACCTACATAATACTATAAAAAAAAATCAAGGTTATAGAAACAGCAGAACCACATCTTCACCGTCCTGGGATAAAAACTTGAGACTTAAAATACCCCAAATGAAGACCGGAGGAAAAAATACACCTGTGTTACCTCACCTGGCACACTTAATGATCCCTGAGTGGCCAGTTACAACCTGAGTGGCCAGTTACAACCTGAGTGGCCAGTGAGTTACAACCTGAGTGGCCGGTGAGTTACAACCTGAGTGGTCAGTTATAGCCTGAGTGGCCAGTTATAACCTGAGTGGCCAGTGAGTTACAACCTGCGTGGTCAGTTATAACCTGAGTGGCCGGTGAGTTACAACCTGCGTGGTCAGTTATAACCTGAGTGGCCAGTTATAACCTGAGTGGCCAGTGAGTTACAACCTGAGTGGTCAGTTATAGCCTGAGTGGCCGGTGAGTTACAACCTGAGTGGTCAGTTATAGCCTGAGTGGCCAGTTATAACCTGAGTGGCCAGTTACAACCTGAGTGGCCGGTGAGTTACAACCTGAGTGGTCAGTTATAGCCTGAGTGGCCAGTTATAACCTGAGTGGCCAGTGAGTTACAACCTGCGTGGTCAGTTATAACCTGAGTGACCAGTTATAACCTGAGTGGCTGGTGAGTTACAACCTGCGTGGTCAGTTATAACCTGAGTGGCCAGTTATAACCTGAGTGGCCAGTTATAACCTGAGTGGCCAGTTACAACCTGAGTGGCCGGTGAGTTACAACCTGAGTGGCCAGTTATAACCTGAGTGGTCAGTTAAACCAGAGTGGCAAGTTACAACCTGAGTGTCGAGTTACAACCTGAGTGACAAGCAATAACCTGAGTGTCGAGTTACAACTTGAGTGGCCAGTTACAACCTGAGTGGCCGGTGAGTTACAACCTGAGTGGCCAGTGAGTCACAAACTGAATTTCAAGGGGCAAGGACAGGCATCATGCAGAGAGAGAGAGAGAGAGAGAGAGTCACTATTTTCTACACCGTCATCTCCAGCCATCGCCTAGTGAAGGATGCCTCAGATATCCTCCTGTAGGATTCATTAATTATCGAGGCAATAATAATCTTAATCCTACAGCGGTGCGTCTCTACTCAGCCACTCCCCTGCGGCCTCCTGACGGCGACGCCCCCGGGATAACGGAGGTGAAGGATATACGTCTCCGTCTCGTAGGATCTATTTTTGCCTGCTACAGCGGTGCGAGAGGTCGGCCAGGAGGGTAAAGGCGGAATGTGTGTGTGTGTGTGTGTGTGTAATAATAATAATAATAATTAACGGTTTATTGAAAGAGCTTGGCAGCCAGAAGGCTGAAAATATACAGTTACATATTTGGGGAATGGGTTACGAATTACAAATAATATACAAGTAACATAAGTGACACAAATAAGACATATAATAACTTAGATGGGGAAAAGCTCAAACTGCAGTTCATTTCAACATAGTGACAGTGTTACAGTATTACAAGTTGTTGATAATTTTTACAATGGTTGGGACTGGGCTGTTCTTATAGCGATCAGTTCGTGCACGTATGGGCTGGATGCGGTTGTGGTGTCGAACAGCAATTCTCGGACAAGGGATCTCAGGTGGTAGTAGGAGCCGGTGTCGGGGATGGTGTAGAAGGTTCTTACCAAATTTGCAGATGAGGTCGTGGTGATGGTCAGTGAGAGTCGAAAGGGTCAGTGTGTTGACGCTTCTTGATATGTGGAGTAGGAGGGGGAGAGAATAATCTTGCATGCCCTCTTTTGTACTTTTTCTAGGTGTTTACGTTGTGTGGCATTTAGGGACGAAGACCAGGTGGGGGAGGCATAGGTGAGCTTGGGAAGTATGAATGTTGTGTGTGTGTGTCCATCAACTCCCAAACCAATGATTCTACCTATTCACCTAACCACATCTTCCCACCCACTCACACCCACCCACCCACACCCACCCACCCACCCAACAAAGCAATAGACCCACGGACAGACAGCTCCCACCCCAGCGCCCCACATCTCTATCTGTGGGTGAAACAATACTATCATCAAGATGGCAGTAAGAACAGTGGTGAAGGAGGCTGGTAAGCTGAGCGGTACACAGTGACTAGTGGTTGACTCACCTGATTCATCACCAAGCTGACAGGTTGGCTCGTTGAGGTGTAGTGGTGATTGTGTGGTGGTGACCTAACTGATGCTTCTTGGACTGTACCGTGTGTGTGTGATCACCTGGACCTCCCCCCCCCCCCATTCCCCTCGCCTCACCTGGTCTGGTACACCATTACCATCGCCCTCTTCCCACTCCTCCACCACCACCATCGCCCTCTTCCCATTCCTCCCTCACCACCATCACCTCCTCCCACTCTTCCACTCCATTACATCCTTCCTAATCTCCCATCACCAGCATCGCCCTCCACCTTACTCTCCTACCTAAGACACGCCCATCTCCCCCCCCCCCCCGTACCCTTCCACTCCCCTATTAACCATCATTTCCCCCTCCTACACTCCCTCACTAATCACCATCTCCCCTTCCCTCACCCCCAATCACCATCTCCCCTTCCCTCACCCCCAATCACCATCTCCCCTTCCCTCACCCCCAATCACCATCTCCCCTTCCCACACCCCCAATCCCCTTCTAACCCCCCCCCATCCCCACCTCATTTAGGGTGTGCTGGTGGACGCTGAAGTGTCACCCAAACAGCACATCTTCACCCAACCCGGATCACCCGCAGGCGAGCTAACCTCAGTGGGAGAAGGTCGCTCCGTGGGCCACCTGCAACCTACCAACCTACCTGTACCTGCCTTCCATTCCCTCCCTCACCTGCCTTCCACACTATTGTTTACCCCAGGATGGTCTACAACCTGTGGGAACCTAATGCTGTTGCTGTGCTCTCTCTCTCTCTCTCTCTCTCTCTCTCTCTCTCTCTCTCTCTCTCATGTTAACTATACAGCGAGAATTAATAAACAACTTAAACCTATTTAGTCCCATTTAAATGACCACTAAAACACCTCAAACAAACCACTCATTTTTCTCTAAGATTTTCATGTTACATAGATCAAAAAGCTTGGTGGGGGAGAGGTGAGTCGGTCAAGCTTGTGTGTGAATAATTACTAGAAAGCTTAAATCGTATTATCACATATAATTCAATAACTCACACTATTTAATTCATGACTATTGATGCCTATTAATAGTATCTGTAAGACTATCAAATGGTATATTCTCATCACCACCGCTTATGTACTGCGTCAAGTCTATGATAACTTCGTCCACTCTGAAAATATCACATATTCTCATAAGTCCACAGTTAGATAATGATAACCTAACCTAATCTAGCATAAACTAAATTAGCCTGGCCTACCCTAGTCTAACCTAACCAAACCTAACCTAACCTAACCAAACCTTATCTAACCTAACCTAAATTAGCCCGGCCTACCCTAGTCTAACCTAACCAAACCTTATCTAACCTAACCTAAATTAGCCTGGCCTACCCTAGTCTAACCTAACCAAACCTTATCTAACCTAACCTATATTAGCCTGGCCTACCCTAATCTAACCAAACCAAACCTGACACACCTAACCAAACCAAACCTGCCACACCAAACCTAACCTAACCAAACCTAATGAGAGGAGACTAACAAAGACGTTACCTCTTTATCAAATGAGTTAAGTAAACAATTCTTATCCGAACAAAAGAGTAGAGGTTGAGAGCGGGCGCCTTGAGGAACACCGCATAAGAGATACTCAAGGTTAATATTAATGATCATTACAAGAAACACAAAGCTCTCAGTTTCTTTACATAAGGTGAACACATTATATACAAGTTACCCAACCCAACCCAACCCAACCCAACCTAACCCAACCTAACCTAACCTAAACACAAAGCTCTCGGTTTCTTTACATAAGGTGAACACATTATATACAAGTTACCTAATCCAACCCAACCCAACCTAACCCAACCCAACCCAACCCAACCTAACCTAACCTAAACACAAAGCTCTCGGTTTCTTTACATAAGGTGAACACATTATATACAAGTTACCCAACCCAACCCAACCTAACCTAACCTAACCCAACCCAACCAAACCCAACCCAACCCAACCCAACCTAACCCAAACCCAAACCCAACCCAACCCACCAACCAAACCCAAACCCAACCCAAACCCAACCAAACCCAAACCCAACCCAAACCCAACCTAACCCAAACCCAACCCAAACCCAACCTAACCCAACCCAACCAAACCCAACCCATCCCAACCCAAACCCAACCTAACCTAACCCAACCCAACCCAACCCAACCCAACCAAACCCAACCAAACCCAAACCCAACCTAACCCAACCCAAACCCAAACCCAAACCCAACCCAACCCAACCCAACCCAACCCAACCCAACCCAACCTAACCCAACCCAAACCCAACCTAACCTAACCCAACCTAACCTAACCTAACCCAACCCAACCCAACCCAACCCAACCCAACCTAACCCAACCCAAACCCAACCTAACCTGACCTAACCTAACCTAACCTAACCCAACCCAACCTAACCCAACCCAACCTAACCCAACCCAACCCAAACCCAACCCAACCTAACCTGACCTCTAATACAACCTTGGTCTAGTTCTAAGGGTACCTGTAAGAATGTGTCCCATATAGAAGCAAATACTAAAAACGGGTCACAGTGATACCCCAACCATATACAATGAAACCTCCATATAGCGGACTTCTCTCCGTTATTTGGAGGTTTTTAATAACGGACACTCGAGTAAGATCGTGCATACATAACTAAGTGGTAAGAAGTCGTGTGCATATACTGTAACTACGTGGTAAGAGGTCGTGCATATATAACTACGTGGTAAGAGGTCGTGCATATATAACTACGTGATAAGAGGTCGTGCATATATAACTACGTGGTAAGAGGTCGTTCATATATAACTACGTGATAAGAGGTCGTGCATATATAACTACGTGATAAGAGGTCGTGCATATATAACTACGTGGCAGGCAGGGGCAGGACGCACGCCTCGACCTTGAGCACCCAGAGCGCCTGTGTCGTGTCCTCTGGCCGGAAGGTAATTAGGTGGCGAAAGGCTCCGTCCTCCTGGCCATGACGCGACGAGGAGGCAGGAGTGTGTGTGTGTGTGTCAGAGAGAGGGGGGAGGGGGTAATGGCTATATGCGGATTTACCAACACACACACACACACACACCTCTCTCCATTCTCGAGTTAAATTATTAGAAACAGTCAGACAGTACTCCCAGCAAAGCGAGGGTCCACTGTAGGCCATAACAGATCACAGTACAGTACATACCGACTAACAGCACATCCCCCATTTCACCATTTACTGTACATCACTCACGCTCATCAAAGCCCTTTGTGATCTATCCTCTGGGAGACTGGACTGCATATTGAAACTGGTTATTACAAAGCAAAATATGTCATTACCTTTGACAATATGAAGAGCAGAGACAGATTTACCAAATGGAAATAATTCACTTCTGGCTCAGCTGACACGATTTGTTTTATAATTAATCTATTTGTTTTGAAAATAGACTAAAATAAATAAATAAATAATGTAAAATATTTAGCCTATCAATTCATCTCTTTGACCTTCCATGTATGTGTGTGTGTGTGTGTGTGTGTGTCGTGTTTCATATATTTTTTTTTAGGAGATGGGGGACTTGATTTCACAACGACGCACGGACGGAGGGCTAGAAAGACGGACGCACGGACGGAGGGCTAGAAAGACGGACGCACGGACGAAGGGATAGAAAGACGGACGCACGGACGGAGGGATAGAAAGACGGACGCACGGACGGAGGGCTAGAAAGACGGACGCACGGACGGAAGGCAAACACTTATTAACCCTTGTCAAGGACGTGGCATAAAACGAAAGAAAAGGATAAACAACGGTAATAGTCTGTCTGTCTGTCTGTCTGTCTGTCTGTCTCTGTCTGTCTGTCCATACAACTCATCCTCACAACTCATCCACACCACCCATCCACACAACTCATCCACACCACCCATCCTCACCACCCATCCACACCACCCATCCTCACAACTCATCCACACCACCCATCCACACCACCCATCCACACCACCCATCCTCACAACTCATCCACACCACCCATCCACACAAACCATCCACACATAAAGAAGTGTCTACCAAAGGCTTCTGCGACACTGACTCAATCTACATGACCTTCAACCTTAACTCTGTGACCTTTGACCCAGAACTATTAGAGGTTTGTCATACGAATTATTTAAAGTCCTCGGCCTTGACCTCTGACCTATAACACAGACATTGTCAAAGGAATTAAAAAAATCAACAACTTTGACCTTTCACTGACATCACATTTAACCTTCCAACTAATCCAAGGACTTGACCTCTGACTAATACAAGACCTTGACCTCTGATTAATACAAGACCTTGACCTCTGACTAATCCAACACCTTGACCTCTGACTAATCCAACACCTTGACCTCTGACTAATCCAGCACCTTGACCTCTGACTAATCTAAGGCCTTGATCTCTGACTAATCCAACACCTTGACCTCTGACTAATCCAGCACCTTGACCTCTGACTAATCTAAGGCCTTGATCTCTGACTAATCCAACACCTTGACCTCTGACTAATCCAACACCTTGACCTCTGACTACTAAACAAAACATTGACCTTTCACCCCTTATATTGTTCTTCTAATATTAAAATGTACTCTAGTGACCTTTGACCTCTGAGAGATTTGGTGTCCAACTATAAACTCCACGACCTTCACCTCTCACCTATGGCAAAGCTTCATGCTACGAGTAATTACATTTCTCTTCAGGGACGAGGGAATACCTGTAGTCATTTTTATTGTGGTAGTTATTGGTGTATTGTTTACTACTACTACTACTACTACTACTACGTGTGTGTGTGTGTGTGTGTGTGTGTTCCTCTCTCTCTCTCTCTCTCCATACAACCAATTGTCAATAAAACAACACCGTGTATGTATTACCAACACACACACACACACACACTATCAAAATTTATGAATATCTCTTCTTTTTAAGTCGTCAACAATAAACTGGAGGATCTATATACAGGCAGACATTCACGAGAAATAATCAGGCTATCTATATTCAGAAGGTCGACTCTGGCCACACGACGCTGGGACAATGTGCTGAGCTGAATTTATCCGGGGATCTTCTCCATCCCCCAGGCGACTGACCCCTTCCCTCCTCTATCCCCCAGGCGATTGACCCCTTCCCTCCTCCATCCCCCAGGCGACTGACCCCTTCTTTCCTCCATCCCCCAGGCGACTGACCCCTTCTTTCCTCCATCCCCCAGGCGACTGACCCCTTCCCCCCTCCACCCCCAGCGAATGACCCCTTCCCTCCACCCCCAGCGAATGACCCCTTCCCTTCACCCCCAGCGAATGACCTCTCCTCCATCCCCCTGCCTATCACTACCCCCAGACGACTGACCCCCTCCCACTCCATCCTCTACGATCCCTCTCACCACCACCAGTCTATTTCTCACCTCCTACACACTCACCTGGTATCTCTCTGCCACAGATAAGACAGGTTGGTGACCCGAGGTGAGTTAGCCAGTCAGGGAAGGCTCCCATGAAGCTGACTGACTCACCTAACATCACATATTGTGTCGTATGTGAAATAATGTGATACATTTTACTTACTTTATTTAAGCTGTTTAAAATGTTACTTTATTTCCTGTGTTATTTGTGGGAGCCAGAGTTGAGTTTTGTGTGACCTCTTACCCTGAGAGAGCGCCGGCCCGAACACTCCCTGTAGAGCGGCAGACGGTCTTCACAAACACTGTTTATAATGCATTACCACCACCGCTGTTCTACCCAAAATGTTACGATGAATACACGTTCGCCAGCCTTCTGCCAACACTGGCGCTCTGGTGGTAAAAGCACTTGCTTCTTCAAGGTCCGGAAAGTTCGTCCGCCTTGTGCCAGAAGAAGCGCTGTTGGGGTTCGCCCGTCTTGTGCCAGCAGTGGCGCTGTTGGAGTTCGCCCGCCTTGTGCCAGCAGTGGCGCTCTTTTACGGTACACTTTCTCTCCGGGAGGGAGACAGTATTAGCTCAGCTCTTGTCCAGACCTCTCCATAAAAAAGTTTTCTATTGTCACAGCTCTCCGGCGAGCGGCCGTCAACAGTCTCACGCCATTGTTCGCCAAGCTGCCGCCAACTTACAGCGGCTGAGTCGCCTATTTTAATTTTGTTGCCAGAGAAGACAAGGATTAGAATAATGACGATGTCGGGCTGATGTCTTGGAACAAACGACCCAGCCATTGTCTCCAGCACAAATGTACCTGTCTTTCATATTTATATCTTTTGCTGCTGAGTAATGCATGAAAACTTGTTGGTAAATTATTATTATTATTTAGGTTAGGTTAGGTTATCTGTGGCGTGTGGAAGAGGGAGTTGCAAAGCTGGGCGTGGGTTAAAGGTGCGCAAGGGCGTGGGTTAAAACTCGTATGGAGGTGGGTTAAAACTCGTATGGAGGTGGGTTAGACGTAGGCTAAGAGGTGTATGCAGGTGGGTTGGGTATGGGTTAAGAGATATATCGCGGTTGATTGTGCGTGGGTTAAGAGATATACCGCGGTGGGTTGGGTGTGGGTTAAGAGATGTACCGCGGTGGGTTGGGTGTGGGTTAAGGATATACCGCGGTGGGTTGGGTGTGGGTTAAGAGATATACCGCGGTGGGTTGGGTGTGGGTTAAGAGATATACCGCGGTGGGTTGGGTGTGGGTTAAGAGATATACCGCGGTGGGTTGGGTGTGGGTGAAGAGATATACCGCGGTGGGTTGGGTGTGGGTTAAGAGATATACCGCGGTGGGTTGGGTGTGGGTTAAGAGATATACCGCGGTGGGTTGGGTGTGGGTTAAGAGATATATAGCGGTGGGTTGGGTTGAACAATAATAAATGTAGGTAGGGTAAGTTGACCCCCACCACAGAAATACTGTGGTGGGGGTCAGGCAGGCGACGAGTGTGAAATTGGATAGCGGATGACCTGTCACTGTGGGTGAGTGAGAGCCCGGGGCTGTCTGGTAGTGGCCACGGGACACAAGACATCATTAGGTCATAGGTCAAAGGGCATTAGAGGTCAGGAGGGGTCACAGGGTAAAAAGAGGTCTGGGGTCACACGCAATCAAAGGTCACTGAAGACATCACACACCCATAATCAGGTCATAGGTCACAATGCATGAGAGGTCAGGAAACGTAGGTCACGAGGTCAGGGGTCAGATCTAAACTTAACAAAACCAATTTAAAGATATAAATGTCATACTAGCAGTTTATAATGACAGGAAAGAAGAAGAAAAGTGAGTGTAACAACCATTTTGATACGTAGACAGTAGTTATATATGAAAAGAAAATAATAATAATAGCAACAAAATAACAATAATGACGTCAACAACAATAATAATGAAAACAAAAACAACAAAAATAACAAAAACAATAACAACACCCCGCCCAACCTAACCAGCCAAGCTCTCTCTCTCTCTCTCTCTCTCTCTCTCTCTCTCTCTCTCTCTCTCTCTCTCGTGGATTACTGAGTTTATCGTCCTGTCGAACTTGAGGTCAGAAGCCACCATGGGTCAAGACTAAGTGGAGGAGAGAGAACAAAGTAGGTCAAAGGTCAATAATACCGACTTTTAAAACCCCCCTCGAGTATGTTGACATAAACTCGATAAACACACATCATCGTACTCAAGGAACAGTTCAGCTTACTCAAGGAACAGTTCAGCTTACTCGAGGAACAGTTCAGCTTACTCAAGGAACAGTTCAGCTTACTCAAGGAACAGTTCAGCTTACTCAAGGTTCAGTTCAGCTTACTCAAGGAACAGTTCAGCTTACTCAAGGAATAGTTAAGCTTACTCAAGGTTCAGTTCAGCTTACTCAAGGTTCAGTTCAGCTTACTTAAGGAACAGTTCATCGTACTTAAGAAACAGTTCAGCTTACTCAAGGAACAGTTCAGCTTACTCAAGGAACAGTTCAGCTTACTCAAGGAACAGTTCAACGTACTTAAGAAACAGTTCATAGTACTCAAGGAACAGTTCAGCTTACTCAAGGAACAGTTCAGCTTACTCAAGGAACAGTTCATCGTACTTAAGAAACAGTTCAGCTTACTCAAGGAACAGTTCAGTTTACTCAAGGAACAGTTCAGCTTACTCGGGGAACAGTTCAGCTTACTCGGGGAACAGTTCAGCTTACTCGGGGAACAGTTCAGCTTACTCAAGGTTCAGGTCAGCTTACTCAAGGAACAGTTCAGCTTACTCGTGGAACAGTTCAGCTTACTCAAGGAACAGTTCAGCTTACTCAGGGAACAGTTAAGCTTACTCAAGGTTCAGTTCAGCTTACTTAAGGAACAGTTCATCGTACTCAAAGGTTCAAAGCATCTCAGTTAAAGAATTCTCAAGGGGTTAAGCCACTGTCTTTAAGGGGTTAAAATATCATACTCAAGGGGTTAAGTCATCATACTCAAGGGGTTAAGTCATCATACTCAAGGGGTCAAGTCATCATACTCAAGGGGTAAAATCATCATACTCAAGGGGTTAAGTCATCATACTCAAGAGGTTAAGTCATCATACTCAAGGGGTCAAGTCATCATACTTAAGGAGTTAAATCATCATACTCAAGGGGTTAAGTCATCATACTCAAGGGGTTAAGTCATCATACTCAAGGGGTTAAGTCATCATACTCAAGGGGTTAAGTCATCATACTCAAGGGGTCAAGTCATCATACTCAAGGGGTTAAATCACTGTATTCAAGGACCTGAGTTATTACTGGTCTAAAAAAAAACACACACTGGAGCGAACAACCTCTAGTGAGCAGTCTGGAGGTCACATGAGGTCGAGTTTCAGGATTAGTGAGGTCAACAAGAGGTCAAGAGGTAATAATTATCTCACATCTGGAGGAGTCTTGAGAGGTCGACAGTCATGTGGTAACTGACTGTGTGAGAGAGAGAGAGAGAGAGAGAGAGAGAGAGAGAGAGAGAGAGAGAGAGAGAGAGAGAGAGAGAGAGAGAGAGAGAGAGGTTCACATGACAAACTTCTTCATTTTGTGGTGTGTGTGTGTGTGTGTGTGTGTGTGTGTGTTCACCATTACAAGTTACAGTGCACTATACTCATCTTCTTCCTGGTTGGCTCAGTCGTTTTCATTCTTTTCTTCCTCCTCCTCCTCCTCCTCCCCTCTCCTTCCTCTTATTCTTCTTCCCCCTCCTCCTCTTCTCCCATCTCCCTCCTTCTCCCTCATCCTCCCACTGTCCTCAAAATTTCCTCCTCTCAAGAGACGTGTGAACTCTGACCTCTCTGCTGAATCCATTGACTCTGGGGAGGAAATTCTCTTAAAGATTCAGAATTTCTCTCTCTCTCTCTCTCTCTCTCTCTTTCTTTCTTTCCTGGAGCATTTATCACTATTTTCCTCCCTCGTCAGCCATATTGATCCCTGCTGTGTCTTTTGTCTGTCAGTCAGTCAGTGAGTCAGTCAATATGTGAGTGATTGAGTCAGTCAGTGAGTCAGTTATACACGATCATTCCTTCCATAACAAAACTCTACGGATATTTTAAACAACAATTGGAAGTATTTGTTTAATCTCAGTGTGTGTGTGTGTGTGTGTGTGTGTGTGTGTGTGTGTGTGTGTGTGTGTGTGTGTGGAGTATTGAATCAAGTGTCACCTCTTCTCGGTTCAGTAGGGCTGATGGCCAGGACGTGAGCCTGATGATATGTAAATGAGATCTGGAACACCTTACTTCTTCTCCTTTCTCTACCTTCTCTCCCTCCTTCTCCTATCACCCTTTCTCCTCCTCTTCCCTTTTCTTCTTCTTCCACTACCCCCTAGTTCCATTGTCCCCTCCTTCATTCCCCCTTTTCTTCAACTCTCTCTCTCTCTCTCTGCGGTCACCTAACGCAACTGTACACACATACCCAAAAAATCATTCAAAGGACCAGATGCACACACACACACACACACACACACACACACACACACACATATACAGCCCTGATTTACAAAAGCAGCCACAACACGTTCACTCAGTCACAAAAACGCAACGATCCACACGCACACACACATATATATATACACAAAGACGCACACACACAAAACTCACTGATTTTGTCTCTCACACACACACACACACACACACACCTGGTTTTGTCAGGCTCAGAAGGGCAACTTCCCATGACCTGTTGCAGGCAAAAAATGTGACGGGTATAAGGGAAGGTGTTAACGAGGATAAGGTGAAGTGTAAGGGAAGGTGTTAACGAGGATAAGGTGACGTGTAAGGGAAGGTGTTAACGAGGATAAGGTGAAGTGTAAGGGAAGATGTTAACGAGGATAAGGTGAAGTGTAAGGGAAGGTGTTAACGAGGATAAGGTGAAGTGTAAGGGAAGGTGTTAACGAGGATAAGGTGAAGTGTAAGGGAAGGTGTTAACGAGGATAAGGTGAAGTGTAAGGGAAGGTGTTAACGAGGATAAGGTGAAGTGTAAGGGAAGGTGTTAACGAGGATAAGGTGAAGTGTAAGGGAAGGTGTTAACGAGGATAAGGTGAAGTGTAAGGGAAGGTGTTAACGAGGATAAGGTGAAGTGTAAGGGAAGGTGTTAACGAGGATAAGGTGAAGTGTAAGGGAAGGTGTTAACGAGGATAAGGTGAAGTGTAAGGGAAGGTGTTAACGAGGATAAGGTGAAGTGTAAGGGAAGGTGTTAACGAGGATAAGGTGAAGTGTAAGGGAAGGTGTTAACGAGGATAAGGTGAAGTGTAAGGGAAGGTGTTAACGAGGATAAGGTGAAGTGTAAGGGAAGGTGTTAACGAGGATAAGGTGAAGTGTAAGGGAAGGTGTTAACGAGGATAAGGTGAAGTGTAAGGGAAGGTGTTAACGAGGGTAAGGTGAAGTATAAGGGAAGGTGTTAACGAGGATAAGGTGAAGTGTAAGGGAAGGTGTTAACGAGGATAAGGTGAAGTGTAAGGGAAGGTGTTAACGAGGATAAGGTGAAGTGTAAGGGAAGGTGTTAACGAGGATAAGGTGAAGTGTAAGGGAAGGTGTTAACGAGGATAAGGTGAAGTGTAAGGGAAGGTGTTAACGAGGATAAGGTGAAGTGTAAGGGAAGGTGTTAACGAGGATAAGGTGAAGTATAAGGGAAGGTGTTAACGAGGATAAGGTGAAGTGTAAGGGAAGGTGTTAACGAGGATAAGGTGAAGTGTAAGGGAAGGTGTTAACGAGGATAAGGTGAAGTGTAAGGGAAGGTGTTAACGAGGGTAAGGTGCAGTAAGAGTGTAAGGGAAGTGTAAGGGGTGTTAACGAGGATAAGGTGAAGTGTAAGGGAAGGTGTTAACGAGGATAAGGTGAAGTATAAGGGAAGGTGTTAACGAGGATAAGGTGAAGTGTAAGGGAAGGTGTTAACGAGGATAAGGTGAAGTGTAAGGGAAGGTGTTAACGAGGATAAGGTGAAGTGTAAGGGAAGGTGTTAACGAGGATAAGGTGAAGTGTAAGGGAAGGTGTTAACGAGGATAAGGTGAAGTGTAAGGGAAGGTGTTAACGAGGATAAGGTGAAGTGTAAGGGAAGGTGTTAACGAGGATAAGGTGAAGTGTAAGGGAAGGTGTTAACGAGGATAAGGTGAAGTGTAAGGGAAGGTGTTAACGAGGATAAGGTGAAGTGTAAGGGAAGGTGTTAACGAGGATAAGGTGAAGTGTAAGGGAAGGTGTTAACGAGGATAAGGTGAAGTGTAAGGGAAGGTGTTAACGAGGATAAGGTGAAGTGTAAGGGAAGGTGTTAACGAGGATAAGGTGAAGTGTAAGGGAAGGTGTTAACGAGGATAAGGTGAAGTGTAAGGGAAGGTGTTAACGAGGATAAGGTGAAGTGTAAGGGAAGGTGTTAACGAGGATAAGGTGAAGTGTAAGGGAAGGTGTTAACGAGGATAAGGTGAAGTATAAGGGAAGGTGTTAACGAGGATAAGGTGAAGTGTAAGGGAAGGTGTTAACGAGGATAAGGTGAAGTGTAAGGGAAGGTGTTAACGAGGATAAGGTGAAGTATAAGGGAAGGTGTTAACGAGGATAAGGTGAAGTGTAAGGGAAGGTGTTACCGAGGATAAGGTGAAGTGTAAGGGAAGGTGTTAACGAGGATAAGGTGAAGTGTAAGGGAAGGTGTTAACGAGGATAAGGTGAAGTGTAAGGGAAGGTGTTAACGAGGATAAGGTGAAGTGTAAGGGAAGGTGTTAACGAGGATAAGGTGAAGTGTAAGGGAAGGTGTTAACGAGGATAAGGTGAAGTGTAAGGGAAGGTGTTAACGAGGATAAGGTGAAGTGTAAGGGAAGGTGTTAACGAGGATAAGGTGAAGTGTAAGGGAAGGTGTTAACGAGGATAAGGTGAAGTGTAAGGGAAGGTGTTAACGAGGATAAGGTGAAGTGTAAGGGAAGGTGTTAACGAGGATAAGGTGAAGTATAAGGGAAGGTGTTAACGAGGATAAGGTGAAGTGTAAGGGAAGGTGTTAACGAGGATAAGGTGAAGTGTAAGGGAAGGTGTTAACGAGGATAAGGTGAAGTGTAAGGGAAGGTGTTAACGAGGATAAGGTGAAGTGTAAGGGAAGGTGTTAACGAGGATAAGGTGAAGTGTAAGGGAAGGTGTTAACGAGGATAAGGTGAAGTGTAAGGGAAGGTGTTAACGAGGATAAGGTGAAGTGTAAGGGAAGGTGTTAACGAGGATAAGGTGAAGTGTAAGGGAAGGTGTTAACGAGGATAAGGTGAAGTGTAAGGGAAGGTGTTAACGAGGATAAGGTGAAGTGTAAGGGAAGGTGTTAACGAGGATAAGGTGAAGTATAAGGGAAGGTGTTAACGAGGATAAGGTGAAGTGTAAGGGAAGGTGTTAACGAGGATAAGGTGAAGTGTAAGGGAAGGTGTTAACGAGGATAAGGTGAAGTATAAGGGAAGGTGTTAACGAGGATAAGGTGAAGTGTAAGGGAAGGTGTTAACGAGGATAAGGTGAAGTGTAAGGGAAGGTGTTAACGAGGATAAGGTGAAGTGTAAGGGAAGGTGTTAACGAGGATAAGGTGAAGTGTAAGGGAAGGTGTTAACGAGGGTAAGGTGCAGTATAAGGGAAGGTGTTAACGAGGATAAGGTGAAGTGTAAGGGAAGATGTTAACGAGGATAAGGTGAAGTGTAAGGGAAGGTGTTAACGAGGATAAGGTGAAGTGTAAGGGAAGGTGTTAACGAGGATAAGGTGAAGTGTAAGGGAAGATGTTAACGAGGATAAGGTGAAGTGTAAGGGAAGGTGTTAACGAGGATAAGGTGCAGTATAAGGGAAGGTGTTAACGAGGGTAAGGTGCAGTATAAGGGAAGGTGTTAACGAGGATAAGGTGAAGTGTAAGGAGGCTAATTATCAGAAGAGTTTCATGTTATTGTACGTTTGATTATGGGATACATATGGCTTTAACAACAACAACAACAACAACAACAACAAAAAAATAATAATAATAATAATAATAATAATAATAATAATAATAATAATAATAATAATAATAATAATAACAATAATAACAACAACAATAATAATAATAATAATAATAATAATAATAATAATAATAATAATAATAATAATAATAATAATAATAATAATAATAATAAACAGTTTATTAATAAAGTTGCAGCCGGTGGCTGAAAATATACAGACTTACATTTGATTTAGACATAATGATATAATGTGCATTGAATACATTTACAGGGCTGTACAGTACATAAATCAGGAGTTGTTTATTATTTTAACAATAGATGGGAGGGTGCTGTTCTTATATCTATCGGTGCGGGCTCTTATGGGCTGAATTTTGCTGTAGTGGCGGACTGAGCGAGGTGGGTGGGGGACTGCTGGTGGCAGGAGGTGGCGATGACGAGGGTGGTGCAGTAGTCCACGGCCAAACCTTGCTAGTGCGTCGTGGTGGAGGTCACTGAGGGATGGCATTTCGTGTGTGTGTGTGTGTGGATAAAGCCTCCCACTCGCCACCATAACCACATTGCCTTATTAACCCCGGAACGTAACGGACCCAATGACGACATGAGGCACCGTGACCCCATGACCCTGTGACCTCATGACCCCGTAACATGAATAAGCAGTAAAATTCCAAACCATGAGCATCGCAATCTCTCTCATGTCAATATCGTCATGAGGTTCGGTGTTTCGGTGTCATGAACCCTCGCCCTATTACGAACCCGAACCCGTGTCGTCAGGTGCTTCAGTCACGGGCCGGAGAAATCAAGCGTTTCGTAAAAGTTCATCTGTCTAATGACGTCATGGATTGCCCAAATTAATGACGTCATGAAACAGTGACACATTGAACCATTGACATTGTTAACTGGTCCTAAACGACTATGACAGTAGTTTATGGCAATCTGACCTTTGTGAAGAGAGGAGAACCATCGCCATCGTGACGTCAGATAACTTCCGGTCACTGAGAGCACAGCATCACCAAGGGACTATACTATGGGTCTGTACCAAGGGTTATGACCACAGCATTTAACAGCATCAGATAACAGCATTACCATGACTATGCCCTGAAACCATGCAAGATTTTAGGATTGCAGCATAATGAAGCAGCAAAGAACAGCATTGAAGATAACAACAGTATTTAACAGCATCACCACACGCCACTAATATGCTGTAAACCCACACCACACACCGCCATAACAGCACCACCACACGCCACTAATATGCTATAAACCCACACCACACACCGCCATAACAGCACCACCACACGCCACTAATATGCTGTAAACCCACACCACACACCGCCATAACAGCACCACCACACGCCACTAATATGCTGTAAACCCACACCACACACCGCCATAACAACACCACCACACGCCACTAATATGCTGTAAAACTACGCCATCTGTGGATATCGTCAGAACTATCACAGCTAAATCAGAGGCGAACAGCACGGCGGTACAGCAAGACCAAGCAATTGGGTGGGATCACAGCTGGTGGGGGGAGGGGGAGAGATGGGGGAGGGGAGATCAGTTGCTGGGGTGACTAGAGGTGGAGGGGAAGGGAGATCAGTTGCTGGGGTGACTAGAGGTGGAGGGGAGGGGGAGATCAGCTGGTGGGGGTGACTAAAATGAGGAGGGGAGATCAGCTGCTGGGGTGACTAGAGGGGGAGGGAAAGGGAGGGGGAGATCAGTTGCTGGGGTGACTAGAGGTGGAGGGGAAGGGAGATCAGCTGATGGGGGGTGACTAAAATGAGGAGGGGAGATCAGCTGATTCGGTGACTGGAGAGGGGGAGTGAAGATGATCTTGTGGGGTGCTTGAGGGGGGGGGGGAGGGGAGATCAGCTGGTGGGGTGACCGGAGGGGGGAGAGTGGGAGATAGTTCCAGGGGTTGGTTATGCAAACACAACCGTATAAGACCCCGGGGGCTGTGGTCATCAGTCAGTGTCGGATTCGAAGCGAGGAGGGGGGGAGGGGGGGGGCCTTCATGTTCCGAACCTTGGGGCTATACATACATACATACATACATACACGAGTTAATAGCGAGCCAGAATTATCAATATATACTCTCTCTCTCTCTCTCTCTCTCTCTCTCTTCTAATAGGGACAGTACTAATGGTCGTTCATCCTCTTCCCTTTGAGTACTATGATCTATTTCCAAGAGTACGATGATATTGTACTAAGGGGGTCAAGTCATCGTACTCAAGGTGTGAGTTAAGTCATCATACTCAAGAGGCCAAATCATCGTATTCAAGGGATCAAAATTAATCATGTACTCAAGATGTGAGTTAAGTTTTCGTACTTAAAGTATTAAATTATCGTACTCAAGATGTTAGTTATCGTGCTGATGACGTTTACTCCTCGTACTGAAGGTGTGAGTTAAGTTATCGTACTCAAAACATTAAATAATCGTACTCAAGGTGGTATCTGTACTCAAAGTTCATCCACCTTTGCCACGTCCCCAAGAGAGGGCGACCAGGACACGAATTATCTAAAAAATCCCGCTGGGATTTTGTTCCCCCTTAGAGAATGTGAAGGATGCGGGTTTTCACACATTCCTACGTTATTTATTTCCACGCAAAGGACCCAAAAGGACTCGCATTCTGAAGATATCCTACGTTGATTTTTTTTTTTAATTTAGGAGGAAAAAAATGAAGTTCTGGGTTTTTAAAATTTCTTCTTTCTTTCAAATTAAAATAAAAAATAGAACTGGATTTTTAAAAACTCTTATCTTATCTTTTACAGTATGAGAACGAGAAGAAATTAATATCTTTCAAAAAATCGTAAAGGAATTTCTCACTATATCAGGGTTAGATAATATAATTAGTAAGGATTGAGTCTTGGTGCATTTACGACGTCATTTTCCTCTGCCAATTTTTCCTAGTTAAGACGCGTTAACAGCCCCAGGTAAGGGATACTTTTTACCGTAAGATCGTTTAAGATTCCTGAGCTTAAGATCGGATTAACTGAGTGTGAAGACTGGTAGATCCTGAGGGTGTAGAAAAATGCTCCTGCCATGGGTGGTACGTGGGTGATATGTGGGTGATACGTGGGTGAAGTCATGGGTGATAAGTGGGTGGTCATGGGTGATAAGTAAATGATGTCATGGGTGGGTGATGTCGTGGGTAATGGGGTGATGTTATGGGTGATACGTAGGTGAAGTCATGGGTCATGTCGTGGGTGATGTCATGGGTTGTCGTGGGTGATGTCACTGGTAGAACATAAAAAAAAAAACACTGACAGTTTAACAGTGAGCCATGGCGCAGATGTTAGCAGTCTCGACTCCTGATACAAGAGGACCCAGGTTCGATCCCCAGGCCAAGGACACATCGGAAATAAACTTGGCATGTCTAATCTTTACGGGACATCCCAAAAAAGATAAAATTTTCGACAGACAGACAGACAGACAGACAAATACAAAGACGCCGTCAACTACACCAAGAACCCGTCAATGCGTCTGTCAGTTTTTGAGCGATGGCGAATGTTCTTGATTTAGTTACAAGGGTTAGAATGTCGAGGTCAACCTTAAGCGTCTGTTACTCGTGTTGCAAGATCGTCACTCAGCCAGAAACATTCTTGTGTGGTGGGGGGGGGGGGGTTATGGTGGTGGTGGTGGTAGCAATAATGGTGGTAGTGGTTGTGGTAGTAGTAGTAGTAGTAGTAGTAGTAGTGGTGGTGGTGGGGACTGTCAGACTATAGAGGAGGAGGAGAAGGAGGTAAGTGGTGATAACGGTGGTAGTGGTCAGAGTGATGCTGCGCCATTGGTGCAGGTGGGAAATCCGCCACGCCACCACCATCACCACTACCATCACCACCACTATCACCATCACTAGCACGCCCTTCTTCCCACAGCCTGGCCAGATGAGAGAAGATGTACCTTACCCCTCACCCCTCACACCCCAGCCCCTCAGCAGCCTCACACTCAACCATTACCTATACAAATATGGGGGTGTGATGCCGCCTCTGAAGGACACGTGGTGAGAGAGAGTACTTCTGTAGCACACGTGGTGAGAGAGAGTACTTCTGTAGCACACGTGGTGAGAGAGTACTTCTGTAGGACACGTGGTGAGAGAGAGTACTTCTGTAGGACACGTGGTGAGAGAGAGTACTTCTGTAGGACACGTGGTGAGAGAGAGTACTTCTGTAGGACACGTGATGAGATCCCTCTACAGGACACGTGGTGATGATATGGTGACTGTAGGCCACGTGGTTCCTCTATATGACAAGTAATACCAGAGTTACCCAAGAGACCAGGTGGTGCTGGTAAATTTATATTACTGTAGGAGGCCTGTAGGACACAGACAAGACTATAGGAGGCCTGTAGGACACAGACAAGACTGTAGGAGGCCTGTAGGACACAGACAAGACTGTAGGAGGCCTGTAGGACAGACAAGACTGTAGGAGGCCTGTAGGACACAAACAAGACTGTAGGAGGCCTGTAGGACACAGACAAGACTGTAGGAAGCCTGCAGGACACAGACAAGACTGTAGGAGGCCTGCAGGACACAGACAAGACTGTAGGAGGCCTGTAGGACACAGACAAGACTGTAGGAGGCCTGTAGGACACAGACAAGACTGTAGGAGGCCTGTAGGACACAGACAAGACTGTAGGAAGCCTGTAGGACACAGACAAGACTGTAGGAGGCCTGCAGGACACAGACAAGACTGTAGGAGGCCTGTAGGACACAGACAAGACTGTAGGAGGCCTGTAGCACACAGACAAGACTGTAGGAGGCCTGTAGGACACAGACAAGACTGTAGGAAACCTGTAGGACACAGACAAGACTGTAGGAGGCCTGCAGGAAACAGACAAGACTGTAGGAGGCCTGTAGGACACAGACAAGACTGTAGGAAGCCTGTAGGACACAGACAAGACTGTAGGAGGCCTGTAGGACACAGACAAGACTGTAGGAGGCCTGTAGGACACAGACAAGACTGTAGGAGGCCTGTAGGACACAGACAAGACTGTAGGAGGCCTGTAGGACACAGACAAGACTGTAGGAAGCCTGCAGGACACAGACAAGACTGTAGGAGGCCTGCAGGACACAGACAAGACTGTAGGAGGCCTGTAGGACACAGACAAGACTGTAGGAGGCCTGTAGGACACAGACAAGACTGTAGGAGGCCTGTAGGACACAGACAAGACTGTAGGAGGCCTGTAGGACACAGACAAGACTGTAGGAGGCCTGTAGGACACAGACAAGACTGTAGGAGGCCTGTAGGACACAGATAAGACTGTAGGAAGCCTGTAGGACACAGACAAGACTGTAGGAGGCCTGTAGGACACAGACAAGACTGTAGGAGGCCTGTAGGACACAGACAAGACTGTAGGAGGCCTGTAGGACACAGACAAGACTGTAGGAGGCCTGTAGGACACAGACAAGACTGTAGGAGGCCTGTAGGACACAGACAAGACTGTGGGAGGCCTGTAGGACACAGACAAGACTGTGGGAGGCCTGTAGGACATAGACAAGACTGTGGGAGGCCTGTAGGACACAGACAAGACTGTGGGAGGCCTGTAGGACACAGCCAAGACTGTAGGAGGCCTGCAGGACACAGACAAGACTGTAGGAGGCCTGTAGGACACAGACAAGACTGTAGGAGGCCTGTAGGACACAGACAAGACTGTAGGAAGCCTGCAGGACACAGACAAGACTGTAGGAGGCCTGCAGGACACAGACAAGACTGTAGGCCTGTAGGACACAGACAAGACTGTAGGAAGCCTGCAGGACACAGACAAGACTGTAGGAGGCCTGTAGGACACAGACAAGACTGTAGGAGGCCTGCAGGACACAGCCAAGACCGTAGGAGGCCTGCAGGACACAGACAAGACTGTAGGAGGCCTGCAGGACACAGACAAGACTGTAGGAGGCCTGCAGGACACAGACAAGACTGTAGGAAGCCTGCAGGACACAGACAAGACTGTAGGAGGCCTGTAGGACATAGACAAGACTGTAGGAGGCCTGTAGGACACAGACAAGACTGTAGGAGGCCTGTAGGATATAGACAAGACTGTAGGAGGCCTGTAGGACACAGACAAGACTGTAGGAGGCCTGTAGGACACAGACAAGACTGTAGGAGGCCTGTAGGACACAGACAAGACTGTAGGAGGCCTGTAGGACACAGACAAGACTGTAGGAGGCCTGTAGGACATAGACAAGACTGTAGGAGGCCTGCAGGACACAGACAAGACTGTAGGCCTGTAGGACACAGACAAGACTGTAGGAAGCCTGCAGGACACAGACAAGACTGTAGGAGGCCTGTAGGATACAGACAAGACTGTAGGAGGCCTGCAGGACACAGACAAGAGTGTAGGAGGCCTGCAGGACACAGACAAGACTGTAGGAGGCCTGCAGGACACAGACAAGACTGTAGGAGGCCTGCAGGACACAGACAAGACTGTAGGAGGCCTGCTGGACACAGACAAGACTGTAGGAGGCCTGCAGGACACAGACAAGACTGTAGGAGGCCTGCAGGACACAGGCAAGACTGTAGGAAGCCTGCAGGACACAGACAAGACTGTAGGAGGCCTGCAGGACACAGACAAGACTGTAGGAGGCCTGCAGGACACAGACAAGAAGACAAGACTGTAGGAGGCCTGCAGGACACAGACAAGACTGTAGGAGGCCTGCAGGACACAGACAAGACTGTAGGAGGCCTGTAGGACACAGACAAGACTGTAGGAGGCCTGTAGGACACAGACAAGACTGTAGGAAGCCTGCAGGACATAGACAAGACGATAGGAAGCCTACAGGAAACTCAGTAGGAGGGAGTCCTGCAGGACACACAGTAGGGGGGAGTCCTGCAGGACACACAGTAGGGGGGAGTCCTGCAGGACACACAGTAGGAGGGAGTCCTGCAGGACACACAGTAGGGGGGAGTCCTGCAGGACACACAGTAGGGGGAGTCCTGCAGGACGTAGAGACAGCGGCAGGACAGGCAAGGATCAGCAAGTCACCTCAGACATGATGAGGCGAGGGAAGACCCACAGTGTTAGCTGAGTCACATCACACCTGGCTCACGCTGCCTCCTCCACCATACACCTGGCTCCCACACCTGGCCCCTCCACCATACACCTGGCCCCCACACCTGGCCCCTCCACCATACACCTGGCCCCCACACCTGGCCCCTCCACCATACACCTGTCCCCCACACCTACCCTCTCCACCATACACCTGGCCCCCACACCTACTCTCTCCACCATACACCTGGACCCTCCTCCCCACACGCACACACACCTACCTTCCCCTTACAGACACCTGGCCCCCACACCCACCTTCTCCACCATACACCTGGCCCCCTCACACCTGAACCATTACGACCACTGGTGAGATAATTTTAATTTAATTAATCAAGAAAAAAATACACAGGAATAAAAAACAAAATGGAATAAAACAAAAAAATTATAAATGCCTCAAAATTACGTAAACAAAGAAGAAAAAACTAAATAAATCTACAAACAGAAAAAATAACAATGAAATAAATTATAAACGAATAAATTACACAAATGTTACTAAACCAATCAAGAATAACTAAATACACAGGTAAGAGAAGACTACCTGTAAATTATAAATAGATAAACAATTAATCAAGAGTATTAAATGCAAGTCACACTTCACCTGGCGTCACCTTATCAACACACACACACACACACACACACCCCTGCAGTAAGAGAGGGACGCATTACCTGGTATCTAATTAACTGTATATTACCTGTATATTCTTAAATGTGCCTTAACTTATAGGAAGACATAGGATCGTTAATAAAGGTGTTTAAGTCTCTCACTACGCCACAATAAACTCCATATAGTAGTAGTAGTAGTAGTAGTAGTAGTAGTAGTAGTAGTAGTAGTAGTAGTAGTAGTAGCAAAAATAATAATAGTAAAAATAATAATAATAATAATAATAATAATAATAATAATAATAATGCGTGTATGTGTCTGAGAGAGAGAGAGAGAGAGAGAGAGAGAGAGAGAGAGAGAGAGAGAGATAATACCAGGTTTACTCTAAGTGATGCAACCATTATACAACCCCCCCCCCTCCCCCCCCCGTGATAAATGTGTCCCCGTTGTCGTTTACTTCACCCCTCTGGGTCACCGCCCCCTCACCCTAACCTAACCCGTCCCGCTGGAACTTGTTTTCCACTACCACAGACACCACACCCCCCCCCCCATCACCCCACCACCCCTTCCTCCTCACCACACCACTCCTCACCACCCCCATCACCCCACCACCCCTTCCTCCTCACCACACCACTCCTCACCACCCCCATCACCCCACCACCCCTTCCTCCTCACCACCCCCTCCTCACTACCCCCATCTTCTCCCCATCACCTCACCACCCCCATCACCCCACCACCCCCATCACCCCACCACCCCCTCCTCACTACCCCCATCTTCTCCCCATCACCTCACCACCCCCATCACCCCACCACCCCCATCACCCCACCACCCCCTCCTCACTACCCCCATCTTCCCCATCACCTCACCACCCTCCATCTGGCTTATAATTGGTCCTCTGGTTAGTTGCCTATGTTTTATACGTAATCTGATTGGTCAACTGGTGAGGCACAGTTCGGTAGTGGTGAGTGAAGTGGTAACCGACTCCCACTTCTTGACCTCCTCTTCCTCTTCCTCCTCCTTCTCCTCTTCTTCCTCCACCTCTAACTCCTCCTACTTATTCTCTTCCTCCTCCTCCTCCTCTTCTTCCCCCTCAACCACCACAACCTCCCTCTCTTCTATCTCCCCTCCTCTTCCCCCTCTTCTTCCCCCTCCTCCACCACAACCTCCCTCTCTTCTATCTCCCCTCCTCTACCCCCTCTTCTTCCCCCTCCTCCACCACAACCTCCCTCTCTTCTATCTCCCCTCCTCTTCCCCCTCTTCCTCCTCCTCTTCTTCCCCCTCCTCCTCCCAGTCTTACCTCACCACCCACTTGTTCAGAGTATGGAAAAAAAATCGAACAATCCGCAAATGATAACAACGTACATATCAATGGCAGGTGTATGAAGCAACAAGGTGTCTGAAGCAACAAGGTGTATGAAGCAACAAGGTGTATGAAGCAACAAGGTGTATGAAGCAACAAGGAGTATGAAGC
>CAUDMG010000687.1:110000-162500 GCA_958450375.1 Homarus gammarus | reverse complement strand
GGAAGGGAAGGTAAGGTAAGGGAAGGGAAGGGAAGGTAAGGGAAGGGAAGGGAAGGGAAGGGAAGGGAAGGTAAGGTAAGGGAAGGTAAAGGAAGGGAAGGGAAGGTAAGGGAAGGTAAGGTAAGGTAAGGTAAGGTAAGGTAAGGGAAGGGAAGGTAAGGTAAGGTAAGGTAAGGTAAGGTAAGGTTAGGTTAGGTTAGGTTAGCATACAAGACAGTGGGGCGCGGGGCTGGTCAATAAACCGGATTACTGGATTGTGAGGAACCGGCTGTGTTATTAGTCTTCCCGAGTACAAACGTGAAGTCATGTTCCTCTTTACACAACAGCGGGAGGAGGAGCTTCACGCGGGGTATGTTGCGGCACGTGTTATAGTGGTATATTGAGGCACGTGTTATAGTGGTAAGTTGCGGCACGTGTTCTAGTGCTATGTTGTGGCACGTGTTATAGTGGTATGTTGCGGCACGTGTTATAGTGGTATGTTGCGGCACGTGTTCTAGTGCTATGTTGCGGCACGTGTTATAGTGGTATATTGCGGCACGTGTTATAGTGGTAAGTTGCGGCACGTGTTCTAGTGGTAAGTTGCGGCACGTGTTCTAGTGCTATGCTGCGGCACGTGTTATAGTGCTATGCTGCGGCACGTGTTATAGTGCTATGTTGCGGCACGTGTTATAGTGCTATGCTGCGGCACGTGTCATAGTGCTATGCTGCGGCACGTGTTATAGTGCTATGCTGCGGCACGTGTTATAGTGCTATGCTGCGGCACGTGTTATAGTGGTAAAGGTACTAAAGGTTATAGTTACATATAGTGAAATACGTATAACCCAACCCAACCTAATCCAACCCAACCCAACCAAACCTCAACCAATCCCAGCTCGTTATCTCCACATCCACCTTAACTGTTAAACTACCGAAACATTAAAGGTAATTGGTCGTTAAATGTGATAAATTGTCCTCGTAAATATATTATCCCAACCGGCCAGAATCTTACGGTGTGTATAATGTGTATAATGTATGTATAATGTGTATATTCATCATTAACCCGAGTTTTCACCAGATTAACTTCCCGTCATCTATAACTGATAAAAGTAGCCCGATAAAATTAACTTTACCATAACTCACCGTTTGTCACTATGATAAAGACCGAATGTTAAGTAAGTGTAGATGATGATGATGATGATAATAATAATAATAATGATAATGATAAAAATAATAATGATAATAATGATAATAATAATAATGATAATAATAATGATAATAATAATAATGATAATAATAATGATAATAATATTTGTCATAGTCACAACAACAGTCATCAACTTTTATAACTATCACCACCACCACCACAACACGACCACCACAACACCACCACCACCACAACACCACCACCACAACACCACCACCACAACACCACCACCACCACAACACCACCACCACCATACCACCACCACAACACCACCACCACCACAACACCACCACCACCATACCACCACCACAACACGACCACCACCACCACACCAACACCACCACAACACCACCACCACAACACCACCACCACAACACCACCACCACAACACAACACCACCATCACCACAACACGACCACCACCACCACCACAACACCACCACAACACCACCACCACAACACCACCACAACACCACCACCACAACACCACCACCACCACAACAACACCACCACCACAACACCACCACCACAACACCACCACCACAACACAACACCACCACCACCACCACCACAACAACACCACCACAACACCACCACCACAACACGACCACCACAACACCACCACAACACCACCACCACAACACGACCACAACACAACACCACCACCACCACAACACCACCACAACAACACCACCACAACACCACCACAACACCACCACCACAACACCACCACCACCACAACACCACCACCACAACACCACCACCACCACAACAACACCACCACAACACCACCACCACCACCACAACACCACCACAACACCACCACCACAACACCACCACCACAACACCACCACAACATGACTTTAAAGAACATAAAATAATAAGCAAAAAAAGTCAAACACAATAACAAAATTCTCTCTCTCTCTCTCTCTCTCTGTGGTGAATCGAACCCGGGATCTCAGAATCAGCCTCAGCTTCCGTTTTAATAAGTAATATGTATTCAAGAATAAATGTATCCGTATTTAAAACTCCCAAGCAAGAATAATGCCGGCCCCGCCATCATAGGTCAGGTCAGAGGTCATCTGGTCAGGTCAGAGGTCATGTGGTCAGGTCAGATGTCATCTGGTCAGGGTCATTGTTCATTAGGTCAGGTTATTGTTCATCAGGTCAGGTCATTGCTCATCAGGTCAGGTCATTGTTTATAGGTCAGGTCATTGCTCATCAGGTCAGGCCATTGTTCATAGGTCAGGTCATCGTTCATCTGGTCAGATCAGGTCATTGTTCATTAGGTCTGGTTATTGTTCATCAGGTCAGGTCATAGTTCATCTGGTCAGGTCATTCTTCATCAGGTCAGGTCATTGTTTATAGGTCAAGTCATTGTTCATGGGTCAGGTCATTGTTCACCTGGTCAGGCCATTGTTCATCAGGTCAGGTCATTGTTTATAGGTCAAGTCATTGTTCATAGGTCAGGTCATCGTTCATCTGGTCAGGTCATAGTTCATCAGGGCAGGTCAGAGGTCATTAAAAATATATATAGGGCCCTCAGGGTGTACAAGTTTAGTTTGGAAAGCAAATAAGCAAATTTTTTTAATTAGTCATATTTACCGTTCAGCGTGTATGTGTGTGTGTGTTTATCGCTTAAGTATGTATGTATCTAAGTGTGTGTATGTATTTATGTACGTATGTATGTATCCCTTCACCTCATTACCACACACACACACACACACCCTCTGAAGACTGGCCTCCACTGCCCTCTATTCAATCATTCATTCCCAAGTTGATTGAACCTCCATGTATAAAAGTGTTCTATGTATACCTCAAGGAGTAACTCTCACCTCTATGTATGAGTCTCTCCCACTCTCTCTCCCTCTCATATGAGTCTCTCCCACTCTCTCTCCCTCTCATATGAGTCTCTCCCACTCTCTCTCCCTCTCACTGTCTTTCTCTCAATTTTTTTCATCTTCTTTCATTTATTTCGGGTTTAGGTGATTTTTCCCATCCCACACACACACACACACACACACACACACACACACACAGAGACAGACATACATGGGAGACGCGTGCATTAATCAAGAGTTAGTGCTGGTGATGCAAATACTGTTATTATTTATCATAGCGTGACTCTGATATATGATGATGATGATGATGATGATGATGCTATTATTATTCTTCATGGCGCCATTATGATGATGATAATGTTAAAGGTGCATTGTGTCGTCTATCTCTATCCATCCATCTGTCTATCTGTCTGTCTGTCTAAACCGAAAAATTCAACAGAAGTTTATTCCTATTTACGTCTCAGGGAGGGAGGGAGGGACATTTTTCTGAGACACCCTATAAAAGTTTCCTTAAGTTCCCCCTGTATTAATAGCCTGGCTGGACCCCGTTTTCTATGAGGGGCCAATGTCCCTTACCACAGGATACTGACAAGTCGACGGTTCACGCTACCCTGAATTAGTGAATGGTGACCAGAACTACTACTACTACTACTACTACTACTACTAATAATAATAATAATAATAATAATAATAATAACAATAATAATAACAATACGTAATAACAACAGCCTCGAAACTCACAAATACACAATTACCCAAAGAACAACTATGACACCACGAACGAGACCTGAACCCATAAGCAACTCAACACAAGGCCATTAAAAGCTCCTTACAACAAGTTATCAGAATCAGACCCCACAAAAATTAACAAAAGATTCTTACGATAAAATAACACTAAATTGACCTCTGTAACGGGAGACGCTGTGTGGATGAACCCGAGTGAGTTAACTTGACCCCGAGACAAGAAAGATCCAGGAATAAAGTCAAATTTGTAATGGAACTTTCTTAATTACCTGCGTTCACTTACCGTCAATTAGTTGTTGAAAATGGCCACAAAATTGCACTGAGACTCTACTTAACTTTACATGATCACGTAATGTTAAGTAGGTGAAGAATATGTGGTGAGGAAAGGAGGGAGAAAAGAGGAGACAGGGAGGGAGAGATAAGGGAGACGGAAGGGAGGGAGGAAGAGAAAAGTGAGACAGGGAGGGAGGGAGGGAGTAAGAGAAAAGTGAGGGAGGGAGATTATAAAGATTAGTGAACGAGGGGAAGGTCGTGGGTAAAGATATCCAGGGAGAAAGGCAGACCACATGAATAGGGAGAGTGTATGGTAAGACCCAGTAGGTAGAGGGAGGGAGGGAAGAGAGACAGATTAGAGATAGTGAGAGAGTAGCAGTAGATAAAGCACACGTTGAGATAGCACTGGGAGGGAGGGAAGGAAGGAAGGAGGGAAGGAGGGAAGGCGGGAAGGCAGTGATAGGGGAAGAGAGAGAGAGTGATAGAGGCACGGAGAGCGAGATAATGAATAGAGAGAGAGAGAGAGAAAGAGAGAGGTAGGGTTGCAAAGATTACTGGACGAGGAGAGGAGGAAAGGGAGAGGGAATGAAGGGAGGTGGGGGGGTTAGAGAGGGAGGGAGAGAGAGGAGGTAGGTTGTGGGGACTTATGGGATCAGACGCGAGTCCCTGGGGGGGGAGGTTGTACTGGTAGCTCGGAGGCCCTGTCTTTGTCTAGTCGGTATCACATCCCGGCACTGCCTCGCCTTCCCCTTCCCCGAAAAGTTGCAAAGTTGCAGGTTGCACACGGCCACCCCACCCACCGTCCTGTCTGCCCTCCCACTCTTGTTTTACTGCAGTGCAACATTAACGTTTTATACCATATTGCAAGGCCCTGGGTGACTGGAAGGCCCTGGGTTACTGGAAGGCCCTGGGTAACTGGAAGGCCCTGGGTGTGTGGAAGGCCCTGGGTGTGTAGAAGGCCCTGGGTGACTGGAAGGCCCTGGGTTACTGGAAGGCCCTGGGTGTGTGGAAGGCCCTGGGTGTGTAGAAGGCCCTGGGTGACTGGAAGGCCCTGGGTGACTGGAAGGCCCTGGGTGACTGGAAGGCCCTGGGTGTGTGGAAGGCCCTGGGTGTGTGGAAGGCCCTGGGTAACTGGAAGGCCCTGGGTGTGTGGAAGGCCCTGGGTGTGTGGAAGGCCCTGGGTTACTGGAAGGCCCTGGGTGACTAGAAGACCCTGAGTGACTAGAAGATTGGTACTAATGAGAATATCTACCCCGGTGCTCAGAGGAAGATTGGTAACACTGATAAAGGAATAAACTGAACTGATAACACCGAAGGAATAAATAACACTGAGAATATCCGGGTATTTGGATAATTACAGTCACGTTGTACAAGGCCTCAGATATCCCTACCCTCCCCCCCCCCCCCACACACCGGATATTCCCCTCCCATGAGACACAAGTTCGATCCCCGGCTAACAAAGGTTTAACACAGAGTTATTATTCGGTGCAGGGACGACCCAAGCTGATCACTCTGGCAAATTAGGATCCGGGATTAAGGTGACCCGCCTCGTGAGGATGGACGGGTGACGTCCTGCAGGATACCACACATTTCCTTAAGGATTTTAACTTAACCCCTTTTACCGACGGTGTGGTTGAGAAGGATACATACATACACATACATACATACATACATACATACATACATACACGTTAAGACAAGGTCACTACACCAACCTAACCTAACCCAACACACCTTGAATAAATAATAAAGAGGTAATAATAATAATCATTGGCAACCACAGGCATCAACTTTCCACCAATCAACGAAAATGAGAGAGTACTGGCAACCAATCAGAGCCCGAGAACGGAGTCAATGTTGGTGGGGAAGGAGGGGGGGGAGGGAAGGAGGGGGGAGGGAAGGTCTTAAAGTTGTAGACAGGACAGACGATAGTAGCAGCTTACCGTCTACCGGGAATGAGGTATATAGCTTCCCTGTCATGTGTGTGTGTGTGTGTGTGTGTGAGGAGAAGACAGGAGGATGAAGAATGACTGTACACCAGCATCAACAGAAGAAGAAAACGAATAACAAGAACAAAATGAATAAGAATAACAATAAGAAAACGAAAGGATTATAATACTCGATAAAGATTAATAAAGGATAACAAGATGACAGGTAAAACAGACAGGTAAAACAGACAGGTAAAACAGACAGGTAAAAGATAACGGGAGTCTTATTAACCTGGCCAATTATTATTATTAGTCTGAAGGAACACTGCTGGATCTTACGTTGCCATGGAGACCTCTTATGTTGAAAGTTTACCTGAACCAGTTACCTCATCTACCTACCATACAGTCTACCTGAACCAGTTACCTCATCTACCTACCATACAGTCTACCTGAACCAGTTACTCACCTACCTACCATACAGTCCACATACCACCTACCACACAACACAGCAGCCAAACTCCACTGATATTACACCTATATAATCCTTTCACTAACTGAGTACTAAAGAGAGACTGAAGCAGATTATCTCTGGATTTACCTGGATTTAGGAGAGTAACGACAGGTGATTCTAATTTTCTCACCAGGTAAGGTCAATTACGATACCTGATTGAACGATGATGGGCTCATTACACTATGGAGGAAAATTCGTTACTGTGCTATTTAATTAATGCTATTCACGTTGTTTGAGTAGAGGAAAGTGTTACCTATAATCTAACCTAACCTAACCCAACCCTAACCTAACCTAACCCTAACCAAACTTACATCAGGTATATATATCCAAAGTTGAAAAGGTCAAGGCTTCGGTGTTATGAAAAGACTCCCAGTTCGCGTGTTGTCTTAGCTATATTTAGTCGCCATCTCATACAGTAATCAAGGTTTGCCCCTCTGACCTAGGTATCAACCACCCGCCTTCATACTCAACACACGAGAAGGAAAATAAAATAAGAAGAAACAGATTTTTGTCGATTTTTTCCTGATTTTTTCTTAATTTTTCACTTTTTTCTTCAATTTCCTGCATTATTTTCTAAGTGTAACACCTTGAGTACAATGACTTAACCCCTTGAGTACGATGACTTAACCCCTTGAGTACAATGACAACCCCTTAAGTACAATGATTTAACCCCTTGAATGCTGTCTTAACCCTTTGAATACACTGAGTAATTCCCTAAATCGAAATAATACTGCAAAGAGAATTACTTCACTATGCTTAAGACATGTTAGGTTAAATATTAAAGCGTCCAGTTAGCATATTCAGGAGGCTAACAATACCGTAACTACTGTACATATAGTTCCCACTCAGAGTTAAATACCTAGACTTACGTAGTGGAATTTAATACTTTACTACGTACACAAAATTGACTCAATATTATTTGGTGAAGGTGAGTGAAGTTGTGAGAAAAGTTATAGAAGAATACCGGTGGCTCTAATGTAATCACCACACACACACACACACACCCCCACACACACAACACACACCCCACACAACACAACACACACACACACAACACAACACTCACCCCCACACACAACACAACGCACCCACCCACCCCCACACACAACACAACACACCCACCCCACACACCAGGTATACAGTGTACCAACATTACAACACCTGCCAGGAGACATCAATCACAGGTCTACACTTCACAACAATTACTAACACCTTCTCAATCTCCATAACAATGTGGATGACGTGTGCCAATCTAGCGCGGTGCTGGCGGAGGTGTGTGTGTGTGTTCACCTGTCGGGCCGCCCCCCTTACTCAGGTGTGACAGGTGCTTGCTAATAATAGACTCGCCACACTAACACCTCTCCTATTGCGATCGTGGCTGCCTCCCTCCCTCCCCACCTCACTTGTCCCTGATGTTCATGAGTAGGGTGCTTCTCCTTTAATGATGATGGTGGTGGTGATGATGATGATGATGATGGTGATGGTGGTGGTGATGATGATGATGAAAACAGAAGATGGCAACTACCGAGAAACGACACCAAAAGATCTCTCCATTAATAAACAAATCTTCAATTGTTTACATTTCGTTGCCAACTTCCCCCCGACGGTAAAGTGTTGTGTTAAGTGTTTTCTAAGTAGTTTAAGTGCTTCCGGTGGTACATTACGATTTAAAAGTGTTTGCATATGTTGAGGAAACTTTGGGACAGACAGAGAGACAGACAGACTGAGAGACAGACAGACAGAGACCAGGATGGAAAATAGGCGAATCTCACGAGAAAAAAAAATATATATTCTAGGGAAATTCTGAGACATACATACAAACATGACGAAAATTACGATGTATTTACTTAGACTTAAGCAAAGCGTTTGACAGAGTACCGCATCAGAGGCTTCTGAGAAAAGTTAAGGTATCGAGGGGAAAGTCTTAAAGTGGATAAAATCATGGCTCACCGATAGAACACAGAGGGTCAGCGTAGATGGTGTTAAATCTGAGTGGGGCTGTGTAACCAGTGGGGTTCCCCAGGGGTCAGTACTAGGCCCACTCTTGTTAATAATCTATATAAACGATCTAGATACTGGGATCAGCAGTGACATAAGCAAGTTTGCGGATGACACCAAAATAGGGCGGCAGATTGGAAGAACAAATACTGTCAATGTATACAGACTTAACAACATCAACCTAGAGAAGTCGACTTGTGAAAGAGACTTAGGGGTACTTGTAAGCCCTGACCTACGGCCTAGAAAACAGTGCGTTAATGTTCGAAATAAGCCAAACAGAGTATTAGGTTTTATATCTAGAAGTATAAGTAATAAGAGTGCAGAGGTCTTATTGCAACTATATCTTGTGCTAGTCAGGCAGCACCTCGATTATGCTATTCAGTTCTGGTGCCCTTATTATAGAATGGATAAGTTATCGCAGGCACCTTCGTGCCCAATGAAAGTTTGAAAGCTCGTGCTTGGCTAACATACAGTGAATGAGGGTGCGCCAAGTCCGTAGACTTGCATCGTTTTCCATCGTAAAAAAAAAAAAAAATGGTTAATTAATGCCTTCCTAAAGAAACCATCGACATGGGACCAGGTTTGGTCCACTCTACGAATTTTTTGCGATTTTTCCGCCAAGTTTGATGAAAAACGACTGTGCCGTTTCGGCTGCCCAGAACAGACAGACAGACAGACGCCTAGTCCTATAGTATATTAGATATAAATTCACTATAGTCGGTGCAGCGAAGAATGACAAAAATTATTCAGGGACTTAGAAACCTTCCATATCAGGATAGGTTAAAGAAACTTAACTTGCATTCCCTAGAAAGACGAAGAGTGAGGGGAGACATGATAGAAGTATTTAAGTGGGTGAAAGGAATCAATAAAGGGGATATAGATAAAGTTCTTATAATATCAGAGCAGGATAGGACTCGGAGCAACGGATTTAAGTTGGATAAGTTTAGGTTTAGGAGGGAGATAGGAAGGAACTGGTTCACAAATAGGGTGGTGGACGAGTGGAACAAGCTTAGCAACTTTGTAGTAAGTGCTGGAACTCTGGAAAGTTTTAAAAGGAGGCTGGATAGATTCATGGATGATAGAGAGTGGTAGTAACTCCTGACAGGAGCTGCCATGCACAGGCCAACCGGCCTATTGCAGACTCCTTATTTTCTTATGTTCTTATACACACGCACGCACGCACACACACACACACACACACACACACACATACATACATACATACCAGAGGCAGACAAACTAAGTAAGACAAACAGACAGACAGACAGGTTGTAGACAAGAGATGAAACATAGGAGAATCTCAAAAAATATAAAATAATATGGATTTGGGGAGAAATTTTGAAATCGAGAGAATGAGATTTGGAGACTGAAAAACAACAACAACAACAACAGCAATGATATAGGAAATAACAATAACAAGAAAGTAATAAAAACAACAATAAAACAGCAACAATAACAATAACAATACAAACAACGACAATAACAATGACAACAATAATAACAACAACAATAACAACAACAACAACAATAACAACCCTTATATAAAAGATAAAAACAGACAAAGTCACGTACAGGAAAGAGAAATCCCGTGAGCTTGACCTGTGATCAACTGCGGCCAAAATTGGATCAGTTTAATCTACACTCATATCCATCCCATCTGTCAAAACTCACCCAAATAGGTTTCAACTTAATTGGCACACACACACACACACACACACACACACAATAATATCAATAACGATAACTAAAACAATATCAACAATAATAACAAAAATAACAATAACAATAACCAGAACAATAACAACCATAACATCAACCACAACAAAAATAACAAAAATAACAATAACAATAACACCAATAACCACACACACACACATAAAGATAAAAATATTAAAAGAAGTTATTAATAGGCAGAGCTTAAAACATGTGGGCCGGTCAGTGTAAATTATCCTCGTGGCTCTGACGCGATCATGAGTTAAGTTTCCGATAGTGCTGTGAGTGTGATATTGGCTACCACCCTTCCTCATTATTTGTGTGTGTGTGTGTGTGCGTGTGTGTGTGTGTGTGTGTGTGTGTCCTCCTCTCTTCCCTCTTCCTTCCTTGCCTCCTTCCTTGCCTCCTTCCTGCTCCTCCTCCTCTCCTGGACAGATCGGGGACAGCTGGGAGACGGGACATTAATAAGCAATATTGCCTAATTGATGCTGGATCCCTCCTCTTCTTCTTCTCCCTCCTCTTCCTCTTCTCCCTCCTCTTCTTCTTCTCCCTCCTCTTCCTCTTCTCCCTCCTCTTCCTCTTCTCCTCCTCTTCCTCTTCTCTCTCCTCTTCCTCTTCTCCCTCCTCTTCCTCTTCTCCCTCCTCTTCCTCTTCTCCCTCCTCTTCCTCCTTCCCTCCACCTTCCTTATATTTGTCCTTTCTTTGTTTCCTTCCCCTTTTCTCCCTTTCCTTCTGCCTTCCTCCTTCATTCTTTCTTTCCTTCCTTCCTTCCTTCCTTCCTTCCTTCTCTCTACATTCCTTCCTTCATTCTTTATTGAGAAGTAATGGAAAATTAATAAAAAAAATATTCAAATAATTCCTATGCTGGATTATTCCCTAGCTCTCTCCTTCCTTCTACCCACCTTCCTCCTTCCTTCTACCCACCTTCCTCCCTCCTTCTTTCCATCCTTCCTCCCTCATTCTTACTGAGAGAGAAGGAGGAGGTGAAGTACTAATAAACAATAATGACAAATTACTCTCTTGGATATCACCCTGACTACATCTTCCTCCTCCTCCCCCCTCCTCCTCCTCTCCTCTCCTCCTCCTCCTCCTCCTTCATCTCTTGCTGGCAGGTGATTGAAGGATTAATAAGTAACATTCCCTGATTATTACGTTGGATTTCTCCTTAGTTCCTCCTCCTCTTTCCTTCCTCCTTTCCTTGCTGGCTGATGGTGGTGGTAGTGGCAATACTGGTAGGTGGGGGGGTGGTGGTAGTGGTAATACTGGTAGGTGGGGGGTGGTGGTAGTAGTGATAGGGGACTGGTTGGTGGTGGTAGTGGTAATACTGGTAGGTGGGGGGGTGGTGGTAGTGGTAATACTGGTAGGTGGGGGGTGGTGGTAGTAGTGATAGGGGACTGGTTGGTGGTGGTAGTGGTAATACTGGTAGGTGGGGGGGGTGGTAGTAGTGATAGGGAACTGGTTGGTGGTAGACTGGTTGGTGGTGGTAGTGGTAATACTGGTAGGTGGGGGGGTTGGTGGTAGTAGTGATAGGGAACTGGTTGGTGGTGGACTGGTTGGTGGTGGTAGTGGTAATACTGGTAGGTGGGGGGGTGGTGATAGTAGTGATAGGGGACTGGTTGGTGGTGGTAGTTGCAGGTAGGTGGGGTTAATAGTATTAACTAGGCTGGTAGATAGTAGGAGGTGGTGGTAGGGGGTTTGGTAGTAGTAGTAGTAGTAGTAGTAGTAGTAGTAGTAGTAGTAGTGGCAGTAGTAATAAGGGGGGGGTAGTTAGTTGGTTGGGAGAGGTGGTTCAGGATTAATAGCCAAGATGGCCTAATTGGTGTGCTGGGTTCATTTCATTACTCAGGGAGGCCGGGGCGCCATTCCCCCGAGTCAGTTAATCACAAGTCGTAACTCCACCTCCCCGTCCTGTCGTAAATGTTGCCTCGGGGGGTCCTACTGTTCTTATTGACGGTCGTTCTCGGTCGCCAGGGGGTCGTCCTCGGTGATGTTGGTAACGTAAAGGTCGTCCTCGGTCGTGTCGGTAGCCTTAGGGAGGATTTCGGTAGTCCTCGGTAGCCTAACGGTCGTCCTCAGTGGTGTCGGTAGCCTAAAGGTCGTCCTCGGTGGTGTCGGTAGCCTAAAGGTCGTCCTCGGTGGTGTCGGTAGCCTAGAGGTCGTCCTCGGTGGTGTCGGTAGACGTAAGGTCGTCCTCGGTGGTGTCGGTAGACGTAAGGTCGTCCTCGGTGGTGTCGGTAGACGTAAGGTCGTCCTCGGTCGTGTCGGAAGCCTGAGGGTGGATTTCAGTCACCCTCGGTAGCCTAAAAGTCCTCCTCGGAGAACTCGGTAACGTAAAGGTCGTCCTCGGTGAACTCGGCAACGTAAAGGTCGTCCTCGGTCGTGTCGGTAGCCTAAAGGTCGTCCTCGGTCGTCTCGCTATACCCACACCAGCACCGTACCTCCCCATGTACGACTACTGTACTATAAATACCCGCACCAAGCCAACACCACCATCCACGAGTCGCAGTAATCCACAGTAGCCACACACCACGTTGGCCACGGTAAACAACTCAGGTAAGGACGGAGGGAATTACTCTCTCTCTCTCTCTCTCTCTCTCTCTCTCTCTCTCTCTCTCTCTCTCTCTCTCTCAATGTATCTGCAAGAATCTCTCGGTAAACACATTAAGCCTCACTTACTCCGGCAAGGAAAATCAATATCTATTTTTATGGGGGGGGGTTGTGTGTGTGTGTGTGTGTATGTGTATGTGTGTGTATGTGCGTGTGCGTGTGTGTGTGTCATTTTGTATTACTAAAAAAATATAGGCATAACTTTCTCTGGATAGGATGTTCAGGCTATATTATCTCAAGACATATTTTGAAAATTAGTTAATGACATAACCAAACATTATCCAACCTAGCCTGTCTTAACCTAGCCTGTCTTAACCTAGCCTTACCAAACTTAACCTAACCTCCAACCAAATCTATCCTAACTTAACCTTACCTTACCTAATTTAGGCTAACCATGGCAGTCTTAACCTAACCCAACCAAACTTAACCTATCCTCCAACCAAACCTATCCTCGCCTAACCAAGCCAAGCCAAACCCAGTGAAACACAACCAAAATATTAAAACAACCCCTAAATCAATATACGTGTAAAGTGTCTAAGAATAATAATAAATAAAACATAATAACAATTAAAACATCAAAACAGGAGTAATTTCCCCCCCCCCCCCCCCAATAACCAAACACTGAAGTCAGGTCATTCTAACACACACAGGGCGACTCCCCCCCTCTGACACACACAGGACGCCTCCCCCCTCTAACACACACAGGGCGCCTCCCCCCCTCTAACACACACAGGGCGCCTCCCCCCCCTCTAACACACACAGGGCGCCACCCCCCTCTAACACACACAGGGCGCCTCCCCCCCTCTAACACACACAGGGCGCCTCCCCCCTCTAACACACACAGGGCGCCTCCCCCCTCTAACACACACAGGGCGCCTCCCCCCTCTAACACACACAGGGCGCCTCCCCCCCTCTAACACACACAGGGCGCCTCCCCCTCTAACACACAGGGCGCCTCCCCCCTCTAACACACACAGGGCGCCTCCCCCCCTCTAACACACACAGGGCGCCTCCCCCCTCTAACACACAGAGGACGCCTCCCCCCCTCTAACACACACAGGACGCCTCCCCCCTCTAACACACACAGGCGCTCCCCCCCTAACACACAGGGCGCCTCCCCCCTCTAACACACAGAGGACGCCTCCCCCCCTCTAACACACACAGGGCGCCTCCCCCCTCTAACACACACGGCGCTTCCCCCCTCTAACACACACAGGACGCCTCCCCCCCTCTAACACACACAGGGCGCCTCCCCCATCTAAACCACACAGGGCGCCTCCGCCAATCTAACACACACAGGACGCCTCCCCCCCTCTAACACACACAGGGCGCCTCCCCCCTCTAACACACACAGGGCGCCTCCCCCCTCTAACACACACAGGACGCCTCCCCCCTCTAACACACACAGGGCGCCTCCCCCCTCTAACACACACAGGGCGCCTCCCCCCCTCTAACACACACAGGGCGCCTCCCCCCCTCTAACACACACAGGGCGCCTCCCCCCTCTAACACACACAGGACGCCTCCCCCCTCTAACACACACACGGCTTCCCCCCCTCTAACACACACAGGGCGCCTCCCCCCTCTAACACACACAGGGCGCCTCCCCCCCTCTAACACACACAGGGCGCCTCCCCCCTCTAACACACACAGGGCGCCTCCCCCCTCTAACACACACAGGACGCCTCCCCCCCTCTAACACACACAGGACGCCTCCCCCCTCTAACACACACAGGGCGCCTCCCCCACTCTAACACACACAGGGCGCCTCCCCCCTCTAACACACACAGGGCGCCTCCCCCCCTTAACACACACAGGGCGCCTCCCCCCCTCTAACACACACAGGGCGCCTCCCCCCTCTAACACACCCAGGGCGCCTCCTCCCTCTAACACACACAGGGCGCCTCCCCCCTCTAACACACACAGGGCGCCTCCCCCCTCTAACACACACAGGGCGCCTCCCCCCTCTAACACACACAGGCGCCTCCCCCCCTCTAACACACACAGGGCGCCTCCCCCCTCTAACACACACAGGGCGCCTCCCCCCCTCTAACACACACAGGGCGCCTCCCCCCTCTAACACACACAGGGCCCTCCCCCCTCTAACACACACAGGGCGCCTCCCCCCTCTAACACACACAGGGCGCCTCCCCCCCTCTAACACACACAGGGCGCCTCCCCCCTCTAACACACACAGGGCGCCTCCCCCCCTCTAACACACACAGGGCGCCTCCCCCCCTCTAACACACACAGGGCGCCTCCCCCCCTCTAACACACACAGGGCGCCTCCCCCCCTCTAACACACACAGGGCGCCTCCCCCCCTCTAACACACACAGGGCGCCTCCCCCCCCTAACACACACAGGGCGCCTCCCCCCTCTAACACACACAGGGCGCCTCCCCCCCCTCTAACACACACAGGGCGCCTCCCCCCTCTAACACACACAGGGCGCCTCCCCCCCTCTAACACACACAGGGCGCCTCCCCCCCTCTAACACACACAGGGCGCCTCCTCCCCCTCTAACACACACAGGGCGCCTCCCCCCTCTAACACACACAGGGCGCCTCCCCCCCTCTAACACACACAGGGCGCCTCCCCCCTCTAACACACACAGGGCGCCTCCTCCCCCTCTAACACACACAGGGCGCCTCCTCCCCCTCTAACACACACAGGGCGCCTCCCCCCTCTAACACACACAGGGCGCCTCCCCTCTAACACACACAGGGCGCCTCCCCCCTCTAACACACACAGGGCGCCTCCCCCCTCTCTAACACACACAGGGCGCCTCCTCCCCCTCTAACACACACAGGGCGCCTCCCCCCTCTAACACACACAGGGCGCCTCCCCCCCTCTAACACACACAGGGCGCCTCCTCCCCCTCTAACACACACAGGGCGCCTCCTCCCCCTCTAACACACACAGGGCGCCTCCCCCCCTCTAACACACACAAGGCGCCTCCCCCTCTAACACACACAGGGCGCCTCCCCCCTCTAACACACACAGGGCGCCTCCCCCCCTCTAACACACACAGGGCGCCTCCCCCCCTCTAACACACACAGGGCGCCTCCCCCCCTCTAACACACACAGGGCGCCTCCCCCCTCTAACACACACAGGGCGCCTCCCCCCTCTAACACACACAGGGCGCCTCCCCCTCTAACACACACAGGGCGCCTCCTCCCCCCTCTAACACACACAGGGCGCCTCCTCCCCCTCTAACACACACAGGGCGCCTCCCCCTTCTAACACACCCAGGGCGCCTCCCCCTCTAACACACACAGGGCGCCTCCCCCCCTCTAACACACACAGGGCGCCTCCCCCCCTCTAACACACACAGGGCGCCTCCTCCCCCTCTAACACACACAGGGCGCCTCCCCCCTCTAACACACACAGGGCGCCTCCCCCCCCTCTAACACACACAGGGCGCCTCCCCCCTCTAACACACACAGGGCGCCTCCTCCCCCTCTAACACACACAGGGCGCCTCCTCCCCCTCTAACACACACAGGGCGCCTCCCCCCTCTAACACACACAGGGCGCCTCCCCCCTCTAACACACACAGGGCGCCTCCCCCTCTAACACACACAGGGCGCCTCCCCCCTCTAACACACACAGGGCGCCTCCTCCCCCTCTAACACACACAGGGCGCCTCCCCCCTCTAACACACACAGGGCGCCTCCCCCCTCTCTCACACACACAGGGCGCCTCCCCCCTCTAACACACACAGGGCGCCTCCTCCCCCCTCTAACACACACAGGGCGCCTCCCCCCTCTAACACACACAGGGCGCCTCCCCCCCTCTAACACACACAGGGCGCCTCCCCCCTCTAACACACACAGGGCGCCTCCCCCCTCTAACACACACAGGGCGCCTCCCCCCCTCTAACACACACAGGGCGCCTCCCCCCTCTAACACACACAGGGCGCCTCCCCCCTCTAACACACACAGGGCGCCTCCCCCCTCTAACACACACAGGGCGCCTCCCCCCTCTAACACACACAGGGCGCCTCCCCCCTCTAACACACACAGGGCGCCTCCCCCCTCTAACACACACAGGGCGCCTCCCCCCCTCTAACACACACAGGGCGCCTCCCCCCCTCTAACACACACAGGGCGCCTCCCCCCTCTAACACACACAGGGCGCCTCCCCCCTCTAACACACACAGGGCGCCTCCCCCCTCTAACACACACAGGGCGCCTCCCCCCTCTAACACACACAGGGCGCCTCCCCCCTCTAACACACCCAGGGCGCCTCCCCCCTCTAACCACAGCTACAGGCGCTCCCCCCTAACACACACAGGGCGCCTCCCCCCTCTAACACACACAGGGCGCCTCCCCCTCTAACAACACAGGCGCTCCTCTAACACACACAGGGCGCCTCCCCCTCTAACACACACAGGGCGCCTCCCCCCCTCTAACACACACAAGGCGCCTCCCCCCCTCTAACACACACAGGGCGCCTCCCCCCCTCCTAACACACACAGGGCGCTCCTCCCACCCTCCTAACACACACAGGGCGCCTCCCCCCTCTAACACCAGGCGCCCCCCCTCTAACACACACAGGGCGCCTCCCCCCTCTAACACACACAGGGCGCCTCCCCCCCTCTAACACACACAGGGCGCCTCCCCCCTCTAACACACACAGGGCGCCTTCCATAATACACGGAATAAACCTGAACCACGTTGGGTTTATGATGAAGAAGCTGTTTGAGGTGAGGAAATGTTTCACTTAAGTAAAGATAAAGAAAAGACGTCCAGGGTTTATAAATCATGAGGGAGGACGGGAGAGAGGGAAGGAGGGAGGGAGGGAGGGAGAGAGGGGGGAAGGGAGGGAGAGAGGGAGGGAGGGAGGGAGGGAGTGGGAGGAAGGGAGAGTCGGGGAGGGAGGGAGGGAGAGAGGGAGGGAGGGAGAGACGGGGGAAGGGAGGGAGAGAGGGAGGGAGGGAGGGAGGGAGAGAGGGAAGGAGGGAGAGAGGGAGGGAGGGAGAGACGGGGGAGGGAGGGAGAGAGAGGGAGGGAGGCAAGGAAGGAAGAGAGATGGACATACAGACGAGGCTGGACACACACACACACAGTCAGTTCTCTCTGTCAACAGGATGAGTTTGGTTTATTCGAGGCGGCAAGACTATATATATTGGCTCTCAACAACGCTTTGATAATGAATATGACCTGACCTGACTTAACCAAACATGACCTAGCCTAACCAGCCATGACCTAGCTTAACCTAACCTGCCATGATCTAGCTTAACCTAACCTGCCATGATCTAGCTTAACCTAACCTGCCATGACCTAGCCTAACCTAACCTGCCATGACCTAGCCTAACCTAACCTGCCATGACCTAGTCTAACCTGTCATGACCTAAACCTAATATGACCTGGCTTAAGTTTACCTTACCTTACATAATCTAACCTAACCTAGCCTTACCTGACATGGCATGAGGTAACCCAATCTAACCAACCCAACCCAACCCTAACCTAACCTAACCTAACCTAACCCGGAAAGAAAAAAATCAACACACCGGCTCTTTAATAATGAACCTGACCTGAATACAAGATTAACCAGGTAACAACTCATTCAGATGCGTCCAGTTCCCCGCCTACATCACTAACACGGACTTACTGGTGTCAGAAGAACATTATAGTGAACGTTTATACTGAATTTGATTTTGTTAATAATTTTGCCACTTACAGCGACTAGTTTATTGTGCACCCCGACACTCATCCTGTCAGTGGTAGCACAAAAGGATTACAGAGTAGAGTTTACAAAGGGTCATAATAATTAACCCCCGTTGTCAGGATATTATGGCACTGAATGTTACACAGTATTTCATTTACATTATTTGTTTAGTTCTATACATAAAGGGTAACGGGGTGGGTAGGTGGGTAGTTTGGAAAAGGAGCGTTATAGATAGATAGATAAATATATAGTTGGACACACACACACACACACACACACACACACTACAAAAGTCTACGTATTAGTCCTGCCATATTTCACTACGGCCGCCAGTAATTACTCGTGCTAGAACGTTTAGTATAGCACAGAGGTTAAACCAGTTATAACCTAACCTAAACCAGTTAAAACCTAACCTAACCTAACCTAAACCAGTTATAACCTAACCTAACCCAGTTAAAACCTAACCTAAACCAGTTAAAACCTAACCTAACCTAAACCAGTTATAACCTAACCTAAACCAGTTAAAACCTAACCTAACCTAAACCAGTTATAACCTAACCTAACCTAACCTAAACCAGTTATAACCTAACCTAACCCAGTTAAAACCTAACCTAACCTCTAAACCTAAACCAGTTAAAACCTAACCTAAACCAGTTAAAACCTAACCTAACCTAAACCAGTTATAACCTAACCTAAACCAGTTAAAACTAACCTAACCTAAACCAGTTGTAAACCTAAACCAGTTAAAACCTAACCTAACCTAAACCAGTTAAAACCTAACCTAACCTAAACCAGTTAAAACCTAACCTAACCTAAACCAGTTATAACACTTCATATCATATAATATAAACCGCCGATATAAACCCGATTAAGATAACTAAAGGTTTTAATATAAACCATTATTTTATTGTTAGTACACTATGTTCTTTTAAGACACTGTGTGTGTGTGTGTGTGTGTGTGAATGTCGAAATAAATGGAGAGAGAGAGAGAGAGAGAGAGAGAGAGAGAGAGAGAGAGAGAGAGAGAGAGAGAGAGAGAGATAATCAGACCGTCACTCAAGATCGCCATCAGGGTTTATCAAGCAGCGAGTGGCCGCGAGCGAGGGACCAAAGGGGCTTGCTCCTAATGGCTCCTTCCGTCCACTCTGGGTACGAGGGTGTCACTCGTGATTGGTTGATGGCCACCACCCCAGTAACTCAGCTGTGTGGACCCCTGGCTGATGAATGGGGTCACGTTACTTACTCACCACCCCAGTAACTCAGCTGTCTGGACCCCTGGCTGATGAATGGGGGTCACGTCACTCACTACCCCAGTAACTCAGCTGTCTGCTGATGGGTACGTCTCACTACCCCAGTACTCAGCTGCTGAACCCTGCTGATATGGGGTCACGTTACTCACTCACTACTCCAATAACTTAGCTGTGTGGACCCCTAGCTGATGAATGGGGTCACGTCACTCACTACCCCAGTAACTCAGCTGTGTGGACCCCTAGCTGATGAATGGGGTCACGTTACTCACTCACCACCCCAGTAACTCAGCTGTGTGGACCCCTGGCTGTTGAATGGGGTCACGTCACTCACTCACAACCCCAGTAACTCAGTTGTAACTCACTACTACACTCATCACCTGATTTACACTTATTCTGATCAGTGATGAAAGTTATGTCGCTGTTGTTCCTTAATTATCTATAATATAATGATCATTCCTCATCTACCCATCTCAATTGATCAGCTATCTTAACTATTATCTATTAATCAGCTAATCACCAATGAGCTAATCCACTAATTTAACCAATTCTTACTCACTGACGTAAATTAACCTTGTGGATAATGACCCAGGGTAATTTAACTTTCTTTCATCCAGTCAGCGGCTAATACCAGCTAGCGTTAACCTGGCGTGTGTCTTGACTAAATGGAGTAATTTACACCTGGGATAGAAGGGTGTCCCAGTGCCAAGGTGGAGGACATGTCGGCCAAAGACACACACACAGACAGACAGACACACACAGACACAGACAGACACACACACACACAGACACAGAGAGACAGACACACACACACACAGACACAGAGAGACAGACAGACACACACACACAGACACGCACACACACACACAGACAGACAGACACACACACACACACACACACACACACACACACACACACACACACACACACAGTTCGCCACGATGAGTTCAGTGAAAGGCCACACTAATGGTACCCTGAGATTATACCTGCCCTGAGAAGCTTCACTGTTGTCCCCCCTTCAAACTACATTAGGATTCTAGGACTATTCACACACTGTCGTAGGCTATGATAAAGACCCTCTCACCCCTCTCACTCCACTCAAACCTCATCTCAACCCTGCCTCACCCCAGCCCCACCTCACCCAACCACACAGCAAACCCAACCTCACTCTCACTACACCACGCCAAAGTCCCACCTCACACCACCACGCCCAAACCCCACCTCACACCACCACGCCCAAACCCCACCTCACACCACCACGCCCAAACCCCACCTCACACCACCACGCCCAAACCCCACCACACACCACCACGCCCAAACCCCACCTCACACCACCACGCCCAAACCCCACCACACACCACCACACGCCCAAACCCCCACCTCATACCACCACGCCCAAACCCCCACCTCACACCACCACGCCCCACACCTTACCTCACGTAACCCTACTCTACTCCACACCCCTCAAACCTCACCCCACTCAACCCTCAACCTCACCTCTCCACCCCGGCATAAGAGGTTTAATATAGAGCTTCGGCGGTTGAAATGATGGAAGGAAAATGCGGTCAAGAGAAGAAATATACACAAGGGAAGAAAACTAAAGAGAAAGAGGGAGTAAGAGAATGAGAAATAAGCAAGAAGAGAGAAAATATAGACATAGGAAGGATGGAGAGAATAAATAATGGGATAGACAGTAAACAACAAACAAGAATAAACAGAATAAACCAAGAGAAAAACCTGAGAATTTGTTAACAGAAGAAATATTGAGAAAAACAACAAAAACAATAACAAATATAAACAAACAAACAAAAACAAACAATAACAAATATAAAACAAACAAACAAACAAAAACAAACAAAAACAAAACAAACAAAACAAATAACAAATATAACAAACAAACAAACAAACAAAAACAAACAATAACAAATATAAACAAACAAACAAACAAAAACAAACAATAACAAATCAGCGAAAAACGTAAAAATAAGCTAAGATAATAAGAAATAAAAACAAGAAAGGCAATAAAATAAACAATAATAAGTAAAGAAGATAAAAATCAAACAATGGAAAACAAACAACAGCAATTAAGTAAGAAAAAACGGAAGAATCTGCTTAAAACGAGGAGAGGAGAGGAGAGGAGAGAAGAGGAGTGGAGAGGAGAGAAGAGGAGTGGAGAGGAGAGGAGAGGAGAGAAGAGGAGAGGAGAGGAGAGGAGGAGAGGAGAGGAGAGGGGAGAGTCGAGGAGAGGAGAGAAGAAGAGAAGAGGAGAGGAGAGGAGGAGAGAAGAGGAGAGGAGAGGAGAGGAGGAGAGGAGAGAAGAGGAGAGGAGAGAAGAGGAGAGGAGAGGAGAGGAGAGAAGAGGAGAGGAGAGGAGAGAAGAGAAGAGAAGAGGAGAGGAGAGGAGAGGAGAGGAGAAGAGAGGAGAGAAGAGAAGAGAAGAGGAGAGGAGAGGAGAGGAGAGGAGAGGAGGAGAGGAGAGGAGAAGAGAAGAGAAGAGGAGAGGAGAGGAGAGGAGAGGAGAGAAGAGAAGAGGAGAGGAGAAGAGAGAAGAGGAGAGGAGAGGAGAGAAGAGAAGAGGAGAGGAGAAGAGAGAAGAGGAGAGGAGAGGAGAGGAGAGGAGAGAAGAGGAGAGGAGAGGAGAGAACTAAGTGATATATGATGCTTGTTAAGGGGAGATTCTTATCGGTTATCTATTTATATCTTAGCAGCCGTTTCCCGATATATAAGAGGCGGCTCCAGACACGACCCCCCCCCCCCCCCCTCGTGTGTGTGTGTGGTCAGCGGTTACACTAGGGTAGGGAGGGAAGGAAGAAGGGTATGTGGGGGGGGGGGGGGGGTAGTCGTCGGCATCACTACTATACATCTGGCGTTTCAATTTAATCAAGTCGTCTATTTTTCAAACTCGTTCACCCTTTTCCCTCGGTCCTTTGGGGATGCAGGCGAGCTATTGAAACAGTGCAACATGTACGAAATTGCAAATTGATACCCTGGTCAGCTATCGTGCTATCCCAAATGGTTACAATGGTCGGGCGTGGACCACTTTTGTCTCCCTCTCGATTAGATTTCAAGCCTTTTGCTTTAAAAAAAAAAAAAAAAAAAAAAATTCAATCACACTGGGAGTCTTTTATTCACCTCGTCAAACCTAGGTGCTGACGGTGTGTGTGTGTGTGTGTATGTGTGTGTGTGTGTGTGTGTGTGTGTGAATAAACAAATAAATACACACACATAGATCAACCAACCTCTCTCTCTCTCATCTATGTTAATATATTTTTACACACTCATGCGTAGGAGTGTGATAAGGAAGAGAAGGAGAAGCAGTAGCAGTGTGAGAAGGAGGATTAAGGAGGAAGGAGTGTGAGGAAGGAAGGAAGGTGCTGGTGAAGGCAATAATAACAAGAACAATAACAAAATAATAATAATAACAACAATAATGAAAATAAAAACTACAATAATAATAATGAGACGGGAACAATGGAATGAGAGGAGACAGACAGACAGACAGAAGGACTCACACAATGGGATGAGAGAGATGACAAAGAGACAGACAGACAGACAAAAAGAGAATTACAAAATAGAACGAAAGAGAAAGGACAAACACGCCGAGAAAGAGAGAGAGAGACTGACACAATGGGATGAGAAGAAGAAAAAAGAACAAGAGGAAAAAACCACATAACAGTGTGAAAGGAGAGAGAGAGAGAGAGAGAGAGAGAGAGAGAGAGAGAGATAGAGAGAGAGAGAGAGAGAGAGAAACACAATGGGATGGGGAAAAGAGAATCAGAGAAGACACGAGAGAGAGAGAGAAAGGGAAGAAAGGAAAGACCAAGTGAAAACAGAGAGAAGAAAAGACGAAATATCTGAGAATGAAGGCAGACAAACATAGACAATCACACACACACACACACACACACACACACACACACACACACACACACATTGTACACATCTATATCTTTCTCTTATTTACAGTCACTATACTTGGGAGGCCACAAACAAGCCAGCGTCAAGCCCATCTCGTAGGGGACCCCACCATAAGCCATTACATTAGTCATCTCCTCCACACACAAATGGAATGTCTGTGAGAGAGAGAGAGAGAGAGAAGAGAGAGAGAGAGAGAGAGAGAGAGAGAGAGGAGAGAGAGTTAATAAAAAAAACGAACGAAAAAAAGAAAACCACAGCTCTTGTCAACCACTCTCGTAACAGTCTATTCTTCAGTGTATACATGTATAAAAAAAAGATCTTTGTCCTTTTGTGTGTGTGATTTGTAGTCTCTCTCTCTCTCTCTCTCTCTCTCTCTCTCTCTCTCTCTTCAGACAGGGTTCTTAGGAAGGGCGTCAACAAGAACCCCCGGGCAAGCTTGGCAGAGACAGACCCGCCTCCTGCCGAGCCCTTCCTGCCTGGTTCCTTCTCCTCCTCTCATCCTCCTCCGTCTCCTACCCCTCTCTCCTCCGTCTCCTACCCCTCTCTTCTCCGTTTCCTACCCCTCCCTCCTCCGTCTCCAACCCCACCCCTCCTTCTCCGTCTCCTACCCCTCTCTTCTCCATGTCCTACCCCACCCCTCTCCTCCGTCTCTTACCCCTCCTCTCCGTCTCCTACCCCTCTCCCCTCCGTCTCCTACCCCTCTCCTCCGTCTCCTACCCCTCTCCTCCGTCTCCTACCCCACCCCTCCGTCTCCTACCCCACCCCTCCGTCTCCTACCTCTCCTTCTCCTCTCATCTGCAGGATCTCTCAGCCTCGCATCCGTCAGTCCTCGCTGGATCACACTCGGATTATCTCCAAGTCCGCCCTGAAATGTTTCGGGTCGGAAAGAAAATGTTGCTTGGATGCATCTTGTAGCGTCGCCCTGTCTGCTGTACCAACACTGTCTGCTGTACCAACACTGTCTGCTGTACCAACACTCTGTCTGCTGTACCAACACTGTCTGCTGTACCAACACCCTGTCTGCTGTGCCAATACCCTGTCTGCTGTACCAATACCCTGTCTGCTGTACCAATACTCTGTCTACCACACCAATACCCTCTCTACCACACCAATACCCTCTCTACCACACCAATACCCCCTCTACCACACCAATACCCACTCTACCACACCACCCACTCACCACTACCCCCTCTACCACACCAACAACTCTTCTACCACACTATCAGCAACCAAGGAGAGGCTGACAGAGTGCTCAGACTGGCAGTGCAATCAGGCTCAAGATATTCCAGGAGAGAGGAGGGGAGGGGGGAGGGGGGAGGGGAGAGGGGGGAAGAGGGTAGGGGGGAGAGGGGGGAAGAGAGTGGCACGGTGTGTTTTTATCAGGAACCAGCGTCACTCAGCCAGTAACCCCCCTCCCCCCCCCTACGCCCCCCCCCCCCGTGTTATCTTCTGCAGGAGGAGGAAGAAGAGGAGGAGATAGGAAAGAGGAGGAAACAGGAGGTGGAGAGGAGACAGGAGGTGGAGAGGAGACAGGAGGGGAAGAGGAGACAGGAGGGGAGAGGAGACAAGAGGTGGAGAGGAGACAGGAAGGGGAAGAGGAGACAGAGAGGTGGAGAGGAGACAGGAGGTGGAAGAGGAGACATGAGGTGGAGAGGAGGACAGGAGGAGGAGAGGAGACCAGGAGGTGGAGAGGAGACAGGAGGTGGAGAGGAGACAGGAGGTGGAGAGGAGACAGGAGAGGGGAAGAGGAGACATGAGGGGAAGAGGAGACATGAGGTGGAGAGGAGACAGGAGGGGAAGAGGAGACATGAGGTGGAGAGGAGACAGGAGGTGGAGAGGAGACAGGAGGTGGAGAGGAGACAGGAGAGGGGGAAGAGGAGACATGAGGTGGAGAGGAGACAGGAGGTGGAGAGGAGACAGGAGAGGGGAAGAGGAGACATGAGGTGGAGAGGAGACAAGAGGTGGAGAGGAGACAGGAGGTGGAGAGGAGACAGGAGGTGGAGAGGAGACAGGAGGTGGAGAGGAGACAGGAGGGGGAGAGGAATGAATGAGGAGAGAAGACGAGAAATGAGTGATGAATATGAGGAAGAGAAGGAAAGGAGAAGAGGAAGAGGAAAGGGAGAAAAGAAATGGGGGCGAATAGCAGGAGGAAGAGGAGGAGGAGAATAAATAATGTATATGAGACAAAGAAGAGAGAGAGAGAGAGAGAGAGAGAGAGAGAGAGAGAGAGAGAATGGTGAAAATCAAGCTGAGAGATATATCACATTTTTGGCAAGAAGAGCAGACTACCTTGGAGGAGCTCTCAGGTAAAGTAATGGCAGGTAAATAAAGGTGCGAGCCGCCAGGTGTGTTGAGGTCTATTGGCAGAAGCGTTACATCCACACACACACTATTGGTACAGTGGGTGAGGGAAGGAACCACGCCCGGTGTGTTGTTTAAATATCTAGGTGTGGATATTCGTGGGGAATATCCATAAGATATTTATGGTAATAGTGACTAGATATCGTCTACGTGAAGGGCGCCCAGTGACGGCTATATGTAAGTACAGTACCCATGTTGGCGGATGTTTGACTTCTATAGCATAAACTGACTGTAGGAATGGCTACACTGTTTTTATCCTTTTGACACACACCAACACACGTACACCACACACACCCGCACGTACCACACACACAACACACAACAGGTACACTACACAAACACGTACAACACCCACACACACACAAACACGCTACAAACACGCACACACGTACACACACTAGGCACACGTACACACAACACTACATACACACAACGTACACCACACCACATACATCACCGCGTACAGCACACACACCACACACACGTACACAACAACGCAGGAATCAAAGTACTGGCAGTAATTAACATAATGTTCACCTGGTCGGTTATAAAGGCCACATTTTTGACCCATTTGTCCTGTTCATCTTCTATTGATTTCCATATTAATCCTTCAGTATTATTGTCACTGTCTCCTGCTTGTATAATATAGTTCATGACTTCGAACTAGTTCTTCACTTAACCTAACCTAACCAGTTCTTCACTTAACCTAACCTAACCTAACCAGTTCTTCACTTAACCTAACCTAACCAGTTCTTCACTTAACCTAACCTAACCAGTTCTTCACTTAACCTAACTTAACCAGTTCTTCACTTAACCTAACCTAACCAGTTCTTCACTTAACCTAACCTAACCAGTTCTTCACTTAACCTAACCTAACCTAACCAGTTCTTCACTTAACCTAACCTAACCTAACCAGTTCTTCACTTAACCTAACCTAACCTAACCAGTTCTTCACTTAACCTAACCTAACCTAACCAGTTCTTCACTTAACCTAATCTAACCTAACCAGTTCTTCACCTAACCTAACCTAACCAGTTGTTCACTTAACCTAACCTAACTTAACCTGACCTGACTGATACGTCCCTTAGTTCACACCATCAGTAAAGGTTAGGAAACGATTCAACTCCGACACGTTACGCCAAACTCCTGTATTCTTCCAGAAATACAAACGGGACGGAACAGAGAAGACGGAACAGAGACGAGACGGAACAGAGACGAGACGGAACAGAGACGGGACGGAACAGAGACGAGACGGAACAGAGACGAGACGGAACAGAGACGAGGCGGAACAGAGACGAGACGGAACAGAGACGAGGCGGAACAGAGACGTGACGGAACAGAGACGAGGCGGAACAGAGAAGACGGAACAGAGACGGGACGGAACAGAGACGTGACGGAACAGAGACGAGGCGGAACAGAGAAGACGGAACAGAGACGGGACGGAACAGAGATGAGGCGGAACAGAGACGAGGCGGAACAGAGAAGACGGAACAGAGACGGGACGGAACAGAGACGAGACGGAACAGAGACGAGGCGGAACAGAGACGGGACGGAACAGAGACGAGACGGAACAGAGACGAGGCGGAACAGAGAAGACGGAACAGAGACGGGACGGAACAGAGATGGGACGGAACAGAGACGAGACGGAACAGAGACGAGACGGAACAGAGACGAGGCGGAACCGAGACGAGACGGAACAGAGACGAGGCGGAACAGAGACGAGACGGAACAGAGACGAGACGGAACAGAGACGAGGCGGAACAGAAACGAGACGGAACAGAGACGAGGCGGAACAGAGACGAGGCGGAACAGAGACGAGGCGGAACAGAGATGAGGCGGAACAGAGAAGACGGAACAGAGACGGGACGGAACAGAGACTAGACGGAACAGAGACGAGGCGGAACAGAGACGAGGCGGAACAGAGACGAGGCGGAACCGAGACGAGGCGGAACAGAGACGAGGCGGAACAGAGACGAGGCGGAACAGAGACGAGGCGGAACAGAGAAGACGGAACAGAGACGAGACAGAACAGAGACGAGGCGGAACAAAAACGAGGCGGAACAGAGACGAGGCGGAACAGAGACGAGACGGAACAGAGACGAGGCGGAACAGAGACGAGACGGAACAGAGACGAGGCGGAACCGAGACGAGGCGGAACCGAGACGAGACGGAACAGAGACGAGGCGGAACAGAGACGAGACGGAACAGGTAAACCTACCTTTAAAACATAGACAACAATATCTTTTTAAAATCCTCTTGAAATTCTACCATTATTTCTTGCTAGTAATTGTGTTTCTCTCTCTCTCCAGTTTGGGCGCCTCTGAGAATCCATCTTTACGTCGCATCTTAAGTGAGTCAGATAGATGCGCTCTCATATCTCCAGTTAGGGAGAAAATTTAACACAGGAACCTTTTGAGAATTGGGACCCTGGGGAGAAGAGGCTGAGCCAGGCAAGACAGATGGCCCTAGGTGCCACTCTGTCTCCGGGTCACGACGCTGTAGTGCCACCCCCCCCCCCCACCTCCCCCCCCCCCCCACCAGCATCACGCGCCTGGCAACACCCACCGGTACACACACTCACTACACTTCACTACACCCCACCCACGCCCTCCCCTCCTCGCCCTCCCCCCCCTCAAAAAAAAAATGCTGCATGAAAACTTTGTGCTGAAAAAGTGCTTGTGTGAGTGTGTGTGTCGGCTGTGTGTGTTCATGTGTGCGTGAGTGGATGGATGGCTGTCTGTCTGTCTGTCTGTCTGTCTGCGTGTGTAAGTCTGCGTGTGTGTGTGTGTGTGTGATAAGAAATGTAACGATAACCAAAAATCTATTACCCTAAAAAAAAAAAAAAAAATCCCTGACTGGCGGTAAACACTATCAGTCAAGTCAGGATAGAAAGACGCCACCATGAAGGATAAACAGAGGCCAGAGGGAGACAGCGAGAACAAGATAACAAAACAGTGTACATTTTCACGACACTTGGACAATGTTAAGTTATATCTCTGAGTGCCGCCACAGTCCTCTCACGTCTGACACACCACACGCTACATACACACATACATACATACATACATACACACACACATACAGCATACATACATACATACATACACACCTACATATACAGTGACAACACATCAATAGTAAAGAGAGAGAGAGAGAGAGAGAGATCCAGTAGAATCATCACCCAAGCCATCTCCCAGTTCCTTCCCTCTCCCTCACACTCTCCCTCCCTCCTTCACACTCTCCCTCCCTCACACTCTCCCTCCCTCACACTCTCCCTCTCCCTCCCTCACACTCTCCCCCTCCCTCCCTCACACTCTCCCTCTCTCCCTCACACTCTCCCTCCCTCCTTCACACTCTCCCTCCCTCACACTCTCCCTCCCTCACACTCTCCCCCTCCCTCCCTCACACTCTCCCTCCCTCCTTCACACTCTCCCTCCCTCACACTCTCCCTCCCTCCCTCACACTCTCCCTCCCTCCTTCACACTCTCCCTCCCTCACACTCTCCCTCCCTCACACTCTCCCCCTCCCTCCCTCACACTCTCCCTCCCTCCCTCCCTCACACTCTCCCTCCCTCCTTCACACTCTCCCTCCCTCACACTCTCCCTCCCTCCTTCACACTCTCCCTCCCTCACACTCTCCCTCTCCCTCCCTCACACTCTCCCTCTCCCTCCCTCACACTCTCCCTCCCTCCTTCACACTCTCCCTCCCTCACACTCTCCCTCCCTCACACTCTCCCTCTCCCTCCCTCACACTCTCCCTCCCTCCTTCACACTCTCCCTCCCTCACACTCTCCCTCCCTCCCTCACACTCTCCCTCCCTCACACTCTCCCCCTACCTCCCTCACACTCTCCCTCCCTCCTTCACACTCTCCCTCCCTCACACTCTCCCTCCCTCCTTCACACTCTCCCTCCCTCACACTCTCCCTCTCCCTCCCTCACACTCTCCCTCCCTCACACTCTCCCCCTCCCTCCCTCACACTCTCCCTCCCTCATACTCTCCCTCTCCCTCCCTCACACTCTCCCTCCCTCACACTCTCCCTCCCTCACACTCTCCCCTCCCTCCCTCACACTCTCCCTCCCTCCTTCACACTCTCCCTCCCTCACACTCTCCCTCTCCCTCCCTCACCCCCCCCCCACCCTCAGCATCTCACCGTGAAAGCCGTGTATTCAAGTACTTCATCCCGCCGACCATTTTTTTCCTCATCTCTCCGCTGCCGGTAATCCCCGAGCCGGAGTATAGCTAAGTCGAAGGAGTTTGAGGGGGGGGGGGAGGGGGGGATAGTCGCTCCTTTCACAGTCAGGAATCCCTCCCTCCCTCCCTCCCTCCTCAGTCTCAAGTAGGAAGCGGGTCAAAGTAAATTACACGGAACTGAAGCCGGAATCTTACCCGAATTATCACGGTATAAAGCACAGGACTGGTTTGTGCAAGTTATGGATACGATACGATATGACAGGATACGTTACGTGAATAGACAGATTAATGTTTACAGTGGAGGTCACGTAGGTTAGGTGGGCTGGGGTGTTGAAGAGGAAACAGGTGGTGTAGTAATTCCCTCACAGATGGTGTTATGAGGGACCTGACGTGGTGTAGTAACTCCCTCACAGATGGTGTTATGAGGGACCTGACGTGGTGTAGTAACTCCCTCACAGATGGTGTTATGAGGGACCTGACGTGGTGTAGTAACTCCCTCACAGATGGTGTTATGAGGGACCGGACGTGGTGTAGTAACTCCCTCACAGATGGTGTTATGAGGGACCTGACGTGGTGTAGTAACTCCCTCACAGATGGTGTTATGAGGGACCTGACGTGGTGTAGTAACTCCCTCACAGATGGTGTTATGAGGGACCTGACGTGGTGTAGTAACTCCCTCACAGATGGTGTTATGAGGGACCTGACGTGGTGTAGTAACTCCCTCACAGATGGTGTTATGAGGGACCTGACGTGGTGTAGTAACTCCCTCAAAGATGGTGTTATGAGGGACCTGACGTGGTGTAGTAACTCCCTCACAGATGGTGTTATGAGGGACCTGACGTGGTGTAGTAACTCCCTCACAGATGGTGTTATGAGGGACCTGACGTGGTGTAGTAACTCCCTCACAGATGGTGTTATGAGGGACCTGACGTGGTGTAGTAACTCCCTCACAGATGGTGTTATGAGGGACCGGACGTGGTGTAGTAACTCCCTCAAAGATGGTGTTATGAGGGACCTGACGTGGTGTAGTAATTCCCTCACAGATGGTGTTATGAGGGACCTGACGTGGTGTAGTAACTCCCTCACAGATGGTGTTATGAGGGACCTGACGTGGTGTAGTAACTCCCTCACAGATGGTGTTATGAGGGACCGGACGTGGTGTAGTAACTCCCTCACAGATGGTGTTATGAGGGACCTGACGTGGTGTAGTAACTCCCTCACAGATGGTGTTATGAGGGACCTGACGTGGTGTAGTAACTCCCTCACAGATGGTGTTATGAGGGACCTGACGTGGTGTAGTAACTCCCTCACAGATGGTGTTATGAGGGACCTGACGTGGTGTAGTAACTCCCTCACAGATGGTGTTATGAGGGACCTGACGTGGTGTAGTAACTCCCTCAAAGATGGTGTTATGAGGGACCTGACGTGGTGTAGTAACTCCCTCACAGATGGTGTTATGAGGGACCTGACGTGGTGTAGTAACTCCCTCACAGATGGTGTTATGAGGGACCTGACGTGGTGTAGTAACTCCCTCACAGATGGTGTTATGAGGGACCTGACGTGGTGTAGTAACTCCCTCACAGATGGTGTTATGAGGGACCGGACGTGGTGTAGTAACTCCCTCAAAGATGGTGTTATGAGGGACCTGACGTGGTGTAGTAATTCCCTCACAGATGGTGTTATGAGGGACCTGACGTGGTGTAGTAACTCCCTCACAGATGGTGTTATGAGGGACCTGACGTGGTGTAGTAACTCCCTCACAGATGGTGTTATGAGGGACCGGACGTGGTGTAGTAACTCCCTCAAAGATGGTGTTATGAGGGACCTGACGTGGTGTAGTAACTCCCTCACAGATGGTGTTATGAGGGACCTGACGTGGTGTAGTAACTCCCTCACAGATGGTGTTATGAGGGACCTGACGTGGTGTAGTAACTCCCTCACAGATGGTGTTATGAGGGACCTGACGTGGTGTAGTAACTCCCTCACAGATGGTGTTATGAGAGACCTGTCCTGGTGTGACGTGTTCATCCCACTGGTTCCACTCCTATCCGAACTAAAATTGTAACTTCTGGCGTGGAGGAGGGGTTGAGGGAAGGGCGTGGAGGAGGGGTTGAGGGAAGGACGTGGAGGAGGGTTTGAGGGAAGGGGGTGGAGGAGGGGTTGAGGGAAGGACGTGGAGGAGGGGTTGAGGGAAGGGCGTGGAGGGGTTGAGGGAAGGACGTGGAGGAGGGGTTGAGGGAAGGACGTGGAGGAGGGGTTGAGGGAAGGGGGTTCGGGTGTGTGCCAACATTACAGCAGCTGCCAGAGGATGAAGTATGTATGACCTAACTTACAACTGTCTTTCCTACACAAGAAAACGGCTGTGCTTAAGACAGTGTCAATACAAACTACAATACACAGTAGAACTAATCTCTGTGTTCGATTTGTTCATAAACTTAACGGTGGAAGGGAAGAAATAAAAGCAGATACAATAAGCATTAGTGTCTACCCAAAATGTCACCAGAATCACCCTAAAAATTCCTTGAAATCCTTCTATAAAATTCAAGGGATAAAAAAACTAATCGACCAGAAAATTAAAATCACCCCAAAATCCCACCACAAAAACCACCCCTGACGGATCCCCCCAAACCACACAGTATTAAAACGCAAAACCTTAAAAAAAAACCCCAGAAAATACAAACCCAAATAGCATTAAAACCACGAAAACCAAAACAACAGCACACGGACTTACCTTCACCCTTTGACGACATCTCCACCTAGAGGTCAACACGAGAAGCGACACTGAAATAAACGAGAAATAAATTAAACTGAGATCAAAAGTAACACATTAACGTAACACATAACAGATTAACGTAACACCTTCGTCATGGGTTGCGTTAGGCTCACCCACGCAACTAACTCCAAAGCTTGTTTTACTAGAGATAAGACACCCGGCGAGCCATGATTAATACATATTTTTTCCATTAGTGGTCAGCTAGCCAGCCTATAGAGGGAGGCCAGTGAGACATTGTTGTACTGTTCATCGTCTCACGCCCCAAAACCACATTTTGAGTAGTATCCCCTAGACCATGGGTTAGTTAAGACGTCGTCCCCACCCAGAGTCCTCCACCGCCACCCCGCCCTGTGGACCATCAGTGACACGAGACTAAGTGTGTTAACCTAGGTTATATTCCCCGTGGAAAGAATATCTTGTGCGGAAGCCTGGTTGCGACAAGAGCAATCCAGGCTGGCAGTAAATGTATCACTTGAAGAATTAAGGCTCTGTGAAGTCATACCCACAGTAGAGTAACCACATGTGTCCCCAAGTTGAAAATTCCCTCCTTTAGAAGATTAATTTTATTACAGCGTGAATGTAAGTGACTCATATATCCATGCAAATTGTAAATCATTGCATGGAAGCTTAACAAATAAATGTAAGTGCAATTATCTGCTCGTATCTGTGATCCTAAAGATAATGACTGATTGGTTATGACAAAGTATAACCAATAACTTAGATGGATGTTGGAAATTAATGGAACTCATTAAATCATCATTTATCAAGTATAAATCATGGAATGTCGAGTGGTGGAGTGAGTTTCAACACCATCATCTCCTCAAGTAACACAAGAAACACAATATATTATAATCTTTATAAAATATAATCAACACTTAGACCACTACGAGAACAACCCTGACAACCTTCAACAGATTAAAGTAACACAACAGATTAACGTAACACAACAGAATAACGTAACACAACAGATTAAAGTAACAACAGAATAACGTAACACAACAGAATAACGTAACAACAGATTAACGTAACAACAGAATAACGTAACACAACAGATTAACGTAACAACAGAATAACGTAACAACAGAATAACGTAACACAACAGATTAAAGTAACAACAGAATAACGTAACACAACAAAATAACGTAACACAACAGATTAACGTAACACAACAGAATAACGTAACACAACAGAATAACGTAACACAACAGAATAACGTAACACAACAGATTAACGTAACACAACAGAATAACGTAACACAACAGATTAACGTAACACAACAGAATAACGTAACACAACAGATTAAAGTAACACAACAGAATAACGTAACACAACAGAATAACGTAACACAACAGATTAAAGTAACACAACAGAATAACGTAACACAACATAATAACGTAACACAACAGATTAACGTAACACAACAGATTAACGTAACACAACAGATTAACGTAACACAACAGATTAAAGTAACAACAGAATAACGTAACACAACAGAATAACGTAACACAACAGATAAACGTAACACAACAGAATAACGTAACACAACAGAATAACGTAACACAACAGATTAACGTAACACAACAGATTAAAGTAACAACAGAATAACGTAACACAACAGATTAAAGTAACAACAGAATAACGTAACACAACAGAATAACGTAACACAACAGATTAACGTAACACAACAGAATAACGTAACACAAAAGATTAACGTAACACAACAGAATAACGTAACACAACAGATTAACGTAACACAACAGATTAAAGTAACACAACAGATTAAAGTAACAACAGATTAAAGTAACACAACAGAATAACGTAACACAACAGATTAACGTAACACAACAGATTAACGTAACACAACAGAATAACGTAACACAACAGATTAAAGTAACACAACAGAATAACGTAACACAACAGAATAACGTAACACAACAGAATAACGTAACAACAGATTAACGTAACACAACAGAATAACGTAACACAACAGATTAACGTAACACTTAACACAACAGATTAACGCAACACAACAGAATAACGTAACACAACAGATTAACGTAACAACAGATTAAAGTAACAACAGATTAACGTAACACAACAGATTAACGTAACACAACAGAGTAAAGTAACACAACAGATTAACGTAACACAACAGATTAACGTAACACAACAAAATAACGTAACACAACAGATAACGTAACACAACAGATTAACGTAAAACAACAGATTAAGTAACAGTAACACACAACAGATTAAACGTAACACAAACAGATAACGTAACACAACAGATTAACGTAACACAACAGATTAACGTAACACAACAGATTAACGTAACAACAGATTAACGACACACAGATTAACGTAACACAACAGATTAACGTAACAACAGATAACGTAACACAACAGATAACGTAACACACAGATAACGAACACAAGATACGTAACACACAGATTAACACAACAGATTAACGAACACAACAGATTAACGTAACACAACAGATTAACGTAACACAACAGATTAAGTAACACAACAGAATTAAGTAACACAACAGATTAACGTAACACTACACATTAACTTAACACAACAGATTAACGTAACACAACAGATTAAAGTAACACAACAGATAACGTAACACAACAGAATAACGTAACACAACAGATTAAACGTAACACAACAGATTAAGTAACACAACAGATTAACGTAACACAACAGATTAACGTAACACAACAGATTAAAGTAACACAACAGATTAAAGTAACACAACAGATTAACGTAACACAACAGATTAACGCAACACAACAGATTAAAGTAACACAACAGATTAAAGTAACACAACAGATTAACGTAACACAACAGATTAACGTAACACAACAGATTAAAGTAACACAACAGATTAAAGTAACACAACAGATTAACGTAACAAACATAACCAAAGATTAACGTAACACAACAGATTAAAGTAACACAACAGATTAAAGTACACACAGATAAAACACAACAGATTAACGTAACACAACAGATTAACGTAACACAACAGATTAAGTAAACACAGTTAGTAACACAACAGATTAACGTAACACAACAGATTAAAGTAACACAACAGATTAAAGTAACACAACAGATTAAGTAACACAACAGATTAACGTAACACAACAGATTAACGTACACAACAGATCTAAAACGTAACACAACAGATTAACGTAACACAACAGATTAACGTAACACAACAGATTAAAGTAACACAACAGATTAAAGTAACACAACAGATTAACGTAACACAACAGATTAACGTAACACAACAGATTAACGTAACACAACAGATCAACGTAACACAACAGATTAACGTAACACAACAGATTAACGTAACACAACAGATTAAAGTAACACAACAGATTAAGGTAACACACCAGATTCACGTAACACTTAAGACAACAGATTAACGTAAGACTTAACACAACAGATTAACGTAACACAACAGATTAACGTAACACTTAACACAACGGATTAACGTAACACAACAGATTAACGTAACACTTAACACAACAAATTAACGTAACACAACAGATTAACGTAACACAACAGATTAACGTAACACAACAGATTAACGTAACACAACAGATTAACGTAACACAACAGATTAACGCAACACAACAGATTAACGTAACACAACAGATTAACGTAACACAACAGATTAACGTAACACAACAGATTAACGTAACACTTCCAACACCAATAACATAACACGTGTTCACTATGACCCTAGACACGTGTTCACTATGATCCTAGACACGTGTTCACTATGACCCTAGACACGTGTTCACTATGACTCTAGACACGTGCTCACTATGACCCTATGCACGTGTTCACTATGACCCTAGACACGTGTTCAATATAATAATAATAATAATAATAATTAACGGTTTATTGAAAGAGCTTGGCAGCCAGAAGGCTGAAAATATACAGTTACATATTTGGGGAATGGGTTACGAATTACAAATAATATACAAGTAACATAAGTGACACAAATAAGACATATAATAACTTAGATGGGGAAAAGCTCAAACTACAGTTCATTTCAACATAGTGACAGTGTTACAGTATTACAAGTTGTTGATAATTTTTACAATGGTTGGGACTGGGCTGTTCTTATAGCGATCAGTTCGTGCACGTATGGGCTGTTCACTATGTCCCTAGACACGTGTTCACTAGGACCCTATGCACGTGTTCACTATGACCCTAGACACGTGTTCACTATGACCCTAGACACGTGTTTACTATGACCCTAGACACGTGTTCACTATGACCCTAGACACGTGTTCACCATGACCCTATGCACGTGTTCACTATGACCCTAGACACGTGTTCACTATGACCCTATGCACGTGTTCACCATGACCCTATGCACGTGTTCACCATGACCCTAGACACGTGTTCACTATGACCCTAGACATGTGTTCACTCTCAATAATGACCTCAAAGTTACCAGGTGTTCAGTAATTAATGACCCCCAGAGACCAGGTAATTAGCGGCCATAATGGAACTGAAAACACGTCTCCTCATTAGCCATATTAGCTGAGGGATCAAAAGGCGGCACCTGTTTATCTCACCTGGTTAATGACGGTACTACCATTAATGACGTCATAGGCTTCAAGTTGGCCCCGAAAATGACGTCAGAGGGCATCATCTGACCCAAATAATGACGTCAGAGGGCATCATCTGACCCAAATAATGACGTCAGAGGGCATCATCTGACCCAAATAATGACGTCATAGGGCATCACCTGACCCAAATAATGACGTCAGAGGGCATCATCTGACCCAAATAATGACGTCATAGGGCATCATCTGCCCCAAATAATGACGTCAGAGGGCATCATCTGACCCAAATAATGACGTCATCAACCAAAACCTCAGAATATCGAGCAAGGAAATTTACCTCAATAATTCTCACGATGATCAACTAATTATGAGATTAATAACAACAACAAGGAGGAGGAGGAAGGGGGAAGGAGGAGGAAGGGGGGAGGAGGAGAAGGAGGAAGGGAGGGAGGGACTAATGACCCCATCAAGGTAATTAATTTAGAGTGAAGAAGTATCAGTAGCGTGTGAGAGGGGAGGGGGGGTAGGGGGAGGGGTGAGGGGGAAGGGGGAGGGGTGAGGGGGAAGGGAGAGGGGGTAGGAGGGGGCGTGTCCTATAAGCCTAAATATGCTGCTGTAAACATTATTTTATCGGAGGGCCGTCTACCCCCCCCCCCCCCTCCCCCTCATACCGCCCAGAACTCTATTAACAGATTATCATAAAATTTGGGGGTCAGGGGGGAGGGGAGGGGCCTGGGTGAGGGGTAGATGGGGGGTGTGTGAGTGGGGGGGAGGGCCTGGGTGAGGGGTAGATGGTTACGGGGTCTGTGGGGGGGGGGGGTCAGGTCATTAATGTCATCTCGGAAAGGATTTAAAAAATATATATTCAAGACTCAATTCACCCAGTGTAGTTTTCCTCGATAATTTCTTTTTTTTACGGGGAGGTTTGGAAATTTGGTCTCTAAGGCTCAAATTCTACCAAGGCCACACACACACACACACACTATTACTACTTTGCTGTCACTCTAATGTATGACGATCATCCAGCTATGATACAATGATGTGAGTTATTAAGGATGTCACCTTGGTTGGTGAGCTCTGGGGTAACTAATGAGGCCGATACGGGACCCGCAGGGTCGTTCACAGATGTTGCACATGTGGAGGGCTACATCTAGTGCGGGAGGGGAGGCGGCAGTGTCTTTCCGGCGTTGGCGCTCGTCTGCCTCGGTATACAGTCGGGCTAACTCCAAGCGTTACGGTGTGGAGTAATCGTCTCCCAGGTGAGGGGGTCGATTTGGCACTTTTTTCAGGTTTGTCTTAAGACTATCCTTATACCCTTTTCAGTTGCCCGCCAGCGTTACGTTTACTATTCGTTAGGTGACTGTAAAGTAGTTGCTTGGCAGTCTACTGTCGCCCATGTGGGTAACATGGCCAGTCCAGCGTAGTTGTTCATGGATAATGGTAGCCTCGCTGCTCCTACAGTTGGTGTCAGCAAGAATACTGGCACTGTTCTCTTGTCTTCCCACCCACACACACACGTTGTCTCCTTGTACCTCGTAATAATTAAAATCCTCGACCTCTCTCTCACTAAGGAACACACTTAAGTAACAAACACTTGCACGAACCCAGACGCTAACGAGGTGGTTATGAGCATAAACCCAACAGTTATGAACAACATCAATACAGCGTTACTACCGAGACACAGCCTCCCGACCCCGCCCATAGTGGCACTGGACCTGCCTATAGTGGCACTGGACCCACCCATACTAGCACTGGACCCACCCATAATGGCACTGAACCCACCCATAATGGCACTGGATCCGCCTATAGTGGCAATGGACCCACCTATAGTGGCACTGGACCCACCTATAGTGGCCCTGGACCGGCCTATAGTGGTACTGGACCCGCCCATAGTGGCACTGGACCCACCTATAGTGGCACTGGACCCACCTATAGTGGCCCTGGACCCACCTATAGTGGCCCTGGACCGGCCTATAGTGGCAATGGACCCGCCCATAGTGGCACTGGACCCACCTATAGTGGCACTGGACCCACCTATAGTGGCCCTGGACCGGCCTATAGTGGCAATGGACCCACCCATACTAGCACTGAACCCACCCATAATGGCACTGGATCCGCCTATAGTGGCAATGGACCCACCTATAGTGGCACTGGACCCACCTATAGTGGCCCTGGACCGGCCTATAGTGGCAATGGACCCACCCATACTAGCACTGAACCCACCCATAATGGCACTGGATCCGCCTATAGTGGCAATGGACCCACCTATAGTGGCACTGGACCCACCTATAGTGGCCCTGGACCGGCCTATAGTGGTACTGGACCCGCCCATAGTGGCACTGGACCCACCTATAGTGGCACTGGACCCACCTATAGTGGCCCTGGACCCACCTATAGTGGCCCTGGACCGGCCTATAGTGGCAATGGACCCGCCCATAGTGGCACTGGACCCACCTATAGTGGCACTGGACCCACCTATAGTGGCCCTGGACCCACCTATAGTGGCCCTGGACCGGCCTATAGTGGCAATGGACCCGCCCATAGTGGCACTGGACCCACCTATAGTGGCACTGGACCCACCTATAGTGGCCCTGGACCGGCCTATAGTGGCAATGGACCCACCCATACTAGCACTGAACCCACCCATAATGGCACTGGATCCGCCTATAGTGGCAATGGACCCACCTATAGTGGCACTGGACCCACCTATAGTGGCCCTGGACCGGCCTATAGTGGCAATGGACCCACCCATACTAGCACTGAACCCACCCATAATGGCACTGGATCCGCCTATAGTGACAATGGACCCACCTATAGTGGCACTGGACCCACCTATAGTGGCCCTGGACCGGCCTATAGTGGTACTGGACCCGCCCATAGTGGCACTGGACCCACCTATAGTGGCACTGGACCCACCTATAGTGGCCCTGGACCCACCTATAGTGGCCCTGGACCGGCCTATAGTGGCAATGGACCCGCCCATAGTGGCACTGGACCCACCTATAGTGGCACTGGACCCACCTATAGTGGCACTGGACCCACCTATAGTGGCCCTGGACCGGCCTATAGTGGCAATGGACCCGCCCATAGTGGCACTGGACCCGCCCATAGTGGCACTGGACCCACCTATAGTGGCACTGGACCCACCTATAGTGGCACTGGTCGATCGTGGTGTTCAGGTAAGGGGGAATAACTTAATTTTTACTATGGGTATTATTTTTGTTAATATTCCCTTGTTATAGCCTCAGGGGGACGGCATCTCTCATGGGAGTATTTGCAGCGTCTGTCCTTCTTTCTTTACTCCTTTCCTCTTTCCTTTCTTCTTTCCCACCCTTCCTCTTTTCTTCCTTCTTTCATTACTTCTCTTCTTCCCTTACCTTCTTTCATTACTTCTTTCCCTCCCTTCCCTTTTTCTTTCTTCCTTCTCTTCTTCCATTACCTTCTTTTATTACTTTTCTTCCCTTCCTCTTTCATTACTTCTCTTCTTACCTTCCTCTTTCCTTACCTTCTTCCCCTCCCTTCCTCTTTCCTTCTTTTATTACTTCTTTCCCTCCCTCCCTCCCTTCCTTCTTTCCTCCCTCCCCTCCATCCTTCTTCCCCCCTTACCTTCACTCCCTCCTTCCTCTCCACCCAACATTGAGAAGGTTTCTTAAATGAACTCCTCCCGTTTTCTACCAGGTTCTAAGTGTATCCCGTTTTCTACCAGGTTCTAAGTGTATCCCGTTTTCTACCAGGTTCTAAGTGTATCCCGTTTTCTACCAGGTTCTAAGTGTATCCCGTTTTCTACCAGGTTCTAAGTGTATCCCGTTTTCTACCAGGTTCTAAGTGTATCCCGTTTTCTACCAGGTTCTAAATGTATCCCGTTTTCTACCAGGTTCTAAGTGTATCCCGTTTTCTACCAGGTTCTAAGTGTATCCCGTTTTCTACCAGGTTCTAAGTGTATCCCGTTTTCTACCAGGTTCTAAGTGTTAATATTTAGTATATATCTTACGAGTGTTAGTTCAGTTGATAATAGTAAAGAGAATTTTTTTTTTCTGCAGTTTTTACCTCCGTTGGGACTCTCTCTCTCTCTCTCTCTCTCTCTCTCTCTCTCTCTCTCTCTCTCTCGTCAGTAGGTGGCACACGATGACCTCCACAGATTACGTCAATCATTCCACCACCACACACAGGTAACCTAACCTAACCCAATCCATTTATAACATCAATACTAAACATCATCTCATTAAGAAACTAAAATTCACTTGGACAGATGGACAAGACTATGGTTAAAACACACACACACACACACACAAACACACACACACACACACAAACACACACACACACAAACACACACAAACACACACACACACACACACACAAGCGGCGTAATTTTCCTTGACAATAACGAGAATTTAGTTTAATTTGGCAAGATTGTCTGTAAAAAAAATACAATCCGCCATGTTCCTTGTCCTGCGAGAGAGAGAGAGAGAGAGAGAGAGAGAGAGAGAGAGAGAGAGAGAGAGAGAGAGAGAGAGAGAGACCGCTGCTTGGGGTGGCCGCAGCACACGACAAAGAGGAGAGGACCAACGTGAGCCAGAGAGCTTTCAAAAAGAGGGATGTAGCTGTCAGTCGAGATATGATAATTTTGCGGGGATTTATTGCGAGTGTCAGCCTGGAACCCGGAATATATGACGTGGGGGGAGGGGGGAGAGGGGTGGGGGGAGAGGGGTGGGGGGGGGGGAGAGCGGTGGGGGGATGGGGGAGAGGGGTGGGGGAGAGAGGGGTGGGGGGAGGGGAAGAGGGGTAAGGGGAGGGGGAGAGAGGGGTGGGGGGAGGGGAAGAGAGGGGTGGGGGGAGGGGAAGAGAGGGGTGGGGGGAGGGGAAGAGAGGGTGGGGGGAGGGGAAGAGAGGGGTGGGGGAGGGGAAGAGAGGGGTGGGGGAGGGGAAGAGAGGGGTAGGGGGAGTGGAAGGGGAGGAGAGGGGGAGAAAGGGGTGGAAGGGGAGGGGTGGGGGAGAGAGAAGGGGGTAGGGGAAAGGAGATAAAGGGAGGGGGGTTAGGAGAGGAGAAAAGGGGAGGGGAGGAAAGAAGGAGAAAGAAGAAAAAGAAGGGGAGGAGAGGAGGTAGACATCACCCCCTCCTCCTCCCTCACCATACGGTCGAATATCCCACTCATTCCCTCTCCTAACTTAACCCTTACCTCCTGTCGTCTCTTGTGACCTTGTAGAGTAAATCATCGTATACGGTGAGACGGGACATGAGAGGGGACGTTCTTCATTTTTTAAAACATGGAAATCGGGAATATTTATCACTCCCCTCTCCCTCTCATTCCTTCTCTTTCTCTGCTCCCCGGGTCCACTCGCCTCTCCCTCTCTACTCCCCGGGTCCACTCTCCTCTCTCCCTCTCATTCCCTCTCTTTCTCTGCTCTCCGGGTCCACTCGCCTCTCCGGGTCCACTCGCCTCTCTCCCTCTCATTCTCTACTCCCCGGGTCCACTCGCCTCTCCCTCTCTCCTCCCCGGGTCCACTTGCCTCTCGCCCTCTCATTCTCTGCTCCCGGGTCCACTCGCCTCTCCCTCTCTACTCCCCGGGTCCACTCGCCTCTCCCTCTCTACTCCCCGGGTCCACTCGCCTCTCGCCCTCTCATTCTCTGCTCCCGGGTCCACTGGCCTCTCCCTCTCTACCCCCTGGGTCCACACGCCTCTCGCCCTCTCATTCTCTGCTCCCGTGTCCACTCTCCTATTTTACCGAGACTTCACTTCACATGGCCACGGTACTCCTAAAAATGACTTATATGGCCACATTACTCATCAAATACCTTACGTGGCCACATTACTACCCAAAATGGCGACCAAATTACACTGAAACTATCTTACATGGCCACATTAATCCTAAAATGTCTTACATGGCCACAATACCAACATTTTTTTTTTACGGGGATTAGCCCACCTGGGCACAGGTCACTGATCCACATCGGGGCCTGATGATAATGATAATAATAATAATAATAATAATAATAATAATAACACAACAATAATAATAATAGTAGTAGTAATAATAATAATAACAATAAAGAACCATAAAGAAATACAAAAATTAAAAAAAAGATCAACAGTGAGAGACAATATGTTTGTTGTGTGGTTAAAGTAAGAGAAACAATTGAGACCCTGCAACTGTGTCCTAAAAATGGTACACACACACACACACATATATATATATATATATATATATATATATATATATATATACTATATATATATATATATATATATATATATATATATATATATATCTTGTAATTTAAGTAATTTTTAAAATATTTTTCAGTCTGTTTTTAACTAAACTTTAGAATAAACAAAGTATAGAAAATATTACTTTTTAATTAACAAAAATATTCAACAGTAGGACCTAAGTGACCCTTTAACACAGACCCTCGTTAGAACCTTTAAGTCAGACGCTCGTTAGAACCTTTAAGTCAGACGCTTGTTAGAACCTTTAAGTCAGACGCTTGTTAGAACCTTTAAGTCAGACGCTTGTTAGAACCTTTAAGTCAGACCCTCGTTAGAACCTTTAAGTCAGACGCTTGTTAGAACCTTTAAGTCAGACGCTTGTTAGAACCTTTAAGTCAGACCCTCGTTAGAACCTTTAAGTCAGACCCTCGTTAGAACCTTTAAGTCAGACCCTCGTTAGAACCTTTAAGTCAGACCCTCGTTAGAACCTTTAAGTCAGACCCTCGTTAGAACCTTTAACTCAGACCCTCGTTAGAACCTTTAAGTCAGACTCTCGTTAGAACCTTTAACTCAGACCCTCGTTAGAACCTTTAAGTCAGACCCTCGTTAGAACCTTTAACTCAGACCCTCGTTAGAACCTTTAAGTCAGACGCTTGTTAGAACCTTTCCCAATGCAATACAAAACTTGGGAAGCTCTCTCTCTCTCTCTCTCTCTCTCTCTCTCTCTCTCTCTCTCTCTCCTTCACAATAAATATTCACTTCACTTGAAACACAACATTTACATATGAATATAGCAGTGCTGACAATGGCATATGCTTTTGTCATTAGTATTATAAACTACAGCTTGAAACAAAGGCCTCTCTCTCTCTCTCTCTCTCTCTCTCTCTCTCTCTCTCTCACTATCTCTCTCTCTCGATATAATAGACCTCGCATGCTTTTGTCATTAGTATTATAAATTAAAGCAATGGACGGAACACAATCAAAGACGGCAGGTAAAAAAATGCTCCTTTGATTCAGCCAATAACGAAATTGAATTCTACCAATCAAAGACTTCCGAAATTCAAATCAGCCAATCAAATGAATTAGCAATTCAAATAGACCAATGAGAGGACTCCACAATCAACATGAATGTCCTCCATGTTTCCGACGGTGTGGTGGTCGGCCTGGCATATGTACAGTATATAAATTCTGCATGTTTACCTAGAAACTGTACGTATGTATGTATGTATGTAAGTATGTATGTATGTATGAGAGGCTATTCACACCTGTAACATGACGGGAGACGCCTGCACCTTCACCATCAACTTAAGTAAACACGAGAGGGTCTAGGACAAGTCACCCCCCCCCCCTATGTAGACATCTCAAGACCAGTTCCTTGAAAACTCACGATTTACAGAGCCTGAGTCGTCACCTTCTTTCCCAAACGTCAATATTGCCACGTGAGATATTTTACCCAGTGGAGGGAAAATAGTGATGATCTGGACAATATTCCCCTGATGTGATGGACCCCCTACACCCTCCCACCATGACCCCCTACACCATGACCCCCCCACTGACTGTCCTGTACACAATGGTCAAAGAGCTAATCAAGTCTCACTGTTTATTGCCCGGCGGCGTTACATCCACATTACCCATAAATCCCTAACAGACAGACAGATAGACAGACAAACGACTCCCTTTATCATGAAAATTTTATTTATTTATTTATTTATTTTTTATTAAGCACCCCCCTACATCCTTGTGTAAGGTGAAGCGTTTACAGCGCCCAACAGGGAAGCATGCTAAGTTCATGCTTGTCTCACGAGCTAAGGGCGCAGAAGCCTGAAGAGTCAGTGGCTTATGTCATCAAGTTATTGGAAGCTCCAACAACTTGTCCCTGAATACGAATTCGCAACTTTCGACTTACACCAGGTACCTACTGTACTGCTAGGTGAACAGGGACTAATGGGGGCTAGGAAGTAAGTCCAAACAACTTCCACCGGCCCGGGAATCGAACCCGTGACATCTCGCTTGCGAGGCAAGAACGGTACCGCATCTACCACCGATCCCCCGAAAATTGTATTAATATAACACGGTTCTATCACCAATGAAGTCCTGGTGTTAATATAACTTTCCTAAGGCTTCTACACTGATGGTTACTGAGACAATATCCTAAACTGGTGATAAATGTGGAGCTATATTGTACACAGTGGCTCTGGTTATCAACATTGGTTATCCTCCCCACTCTGATATACTCCCCACTTTCTGATAAATACCCTCCCCACCTTCTGATACCTCTACAAAGATATCAACATTAGCTATCCTCCCCACTCTCTCATATACTCTCCCCACTCTCTGATATCCTCTCCCCACTCTCTGATATACTCCCCACTTTCTGATAAGTATCCTCCCCACCTTCTGATACCTCTACAAAGATATCAACATTAGCTATCCTCCCCAATCTCTCATATACTCTCCCCACTCTCTGATATCCTCTCCCCACTCTCTGATATACTCCCCACTTTCTGATACACATTCTCCCCACTTTGGTATATATCTATCCAGGTTTAACAGTGTCTGAACCCGGAGTGAAGTTAGAATTGAATATTATTATCACTGGGTATTGCGAGTGGGTGAATAATTTGGTGTGCCCTGAGGTGTGTTGTGGTGGAGGGGTGTGCAGGCAGACAGACAGACACCCAGCCTGCAGATCCTCCCCTTAACAGCCATAAACAGACATACAGATACAGACTGACAGACATATTGGGCATCAACCTTCTCGGAGCAGCCAGGTCAACTGTTAAGTTGGCCCATACCAACCCCCTCCCCTGAACCCTCCTCCCCACCGGAATATCAACAAGTTCTCGCCAGAAGTTACAATTTCATTTAGGAAAGGAATGGAACCAGTGTTAAACAGAGGTGAACAGTGGTGAATAGTGCTTAAGTCAGTGAGAACAACTCAACAGTAACAGTCGTACCCAAGTTAACCTTCACACAGTGAGGTCCCAGGTACCCAGTGATAACGGCCCGTGAGACCCAACAACAACCAGCTATGTGTTAATCCGTCTACGATAGGAAGGCCTGGGACCAAACCTCACTCATATAACACCATCTGTGAGGGAATTACTACACCACGTGAGGCCCCCTCATAACACCATCTGTGAAGGAATTACTACACCACGTGAGGCCCCCTCATAGCACCATTTGTGAGGGAATTACTACACCACGTCAGGTCCCTCATAACACCATCTGTGAGGGAATTACTACACCACGTCAGGTCCCTCATAACACCATCTGTGAGGGAATTACTACACCACGTCAGGTCCCTAATAACACCATCTGTGAGGGAATTACTACACCACGTCAGGTCCCTCATCACACCATCTGTGAGGGAATTACTACACCACGTGAGGCCCCTCATAACACCATCTGTGAGGTAATTACACCACGTGAGGTCCCCCATAACACCATCTGTGAGGGAATTACTAAACCACGTGAGGTCCCTCATAACACCATCTGCGAGGGAATTACTACACCACGCCAGGTCCCTCATAACACCATCTGAGGGAACTACTACACCACGTGAGTTCCTCCTAACACCATCTGGGAGGGAGTTACTACACTACGTGTTTGCTGTTCAACACCTACATTAATCTGTATGTTCACTGTATGTTCCTTTACCTTTCTCTAATGAAGGCTTTTGTTAAACCACCAATGTATGTAATAAGTCATTTATGTCCAATGTATATTTTCAGCCTTCGGGCTGCAGAACTTTTTCAATAAACCGTTAATTATTATTATTATTATTATTATTACACACACACACACACACACACACACACACACACAGGTATTATCAGACACATACACAGGCAGAGAGCAAGCACGAACCACCTCAGCCCCCCAGCCAAGCGCGCGCACACACACACACACACACACACAAATAATTCATCTCGTTACTAATTATTGAGAGTGGTGAAAGCAGAGATACTTCACGTTACCTGCATTACCACGTTAGCTGCCAAACCCTCTGGCCCCAACCTTCACTATTTACATGACTTGTGGATCCTGAGTATTTCTCATCATGTTTAACCCAGAGCTGCTGACGGGGAGCTCGTCGGAGAGGGGCTGTTAGCGTAATGCAGCTCAGGAAAAGACCAAAAGATTAAACCTTTGCCTTCAGGAACACAAAGATGTACTGGGTAACTAACTCTCTCTCTCTCTCTCTGTCTCTCTCTCTCTCTCTCTCTACGATACTTAAGGTAAAAATCATCTAAAGAAATAGAACTTACGAAATAATCTCTTGGAAAATTATAATCTTCTGAAAAAAATATTCTCTCTTTTATTCTTCTCTCTCTCTTTCACTGTCTCTCTTATTCTTCTCCCTCCCCCTCTCTCCCTCTCTCTCCTCCTCTCTCTCTTTATCTCCTCTCTTCGTCTTCTCTTCTCCCTCCCCCTCTCTCCCTCTCTCTCCTCTTCTCTCTTTTATTCTTGCCTCACTCTCCTTTACATTTCTCGTTTACTCTCTCTCGTTTAACATAAAGTAGAGAGTTCATACCAACTTAAGCTAAGCCCTTGAGGGAGACTGCACTTCAGTCTATACAACACCTTCTGAGGACGATGACTTAACCCCTTGAGGACGATGACTTAACCCTTGAGGACGATGACTTAACCCCTTGAGGACGATGACTTAACCCTTGAGGACGATGACTTAACCCCTTGAGGACGATGACTTAACCCTTGAGGACGATGACAACCCTTGAGGACGATGACTTAACCCCTTGAGGACGATGACTTAACCCCTTGAGGACGATGACTTAACCCTTGAGGACGATGACTTAACCCCTTGAGGACGATGACTTAACCCTTGAGGACGATGACTTAACCCCTTGAGGACGATGACTTAACCCTTGAGGACGATGACAACCCTTGAGGACGATGACTTAACCCCTTGAGGACGATGACTTAACCCCTTGAGGACGATGACAACCCTTCAGGACGATGACTTAACCCCTTGAGGACAATGACTTAACCCCTTGAGGACGATGACAACCCTTGAGGACGATGACTTAACCCCTTGAGGACGATGACAACCCTTCAGGACGATGACTTAACCCCTTGAGGACGATGACTTAACCCCTTGAGGACGATGACAACCCTTCAGGACGATGACTTAACCCCTTGAGGACAATGACTTAACCCCTTGAGGACGATGACAACCCTTGAGGACGATGACTTAACCCCTTGAGGACGATGACAACCCTTCAGGACGATGACTTAACCCCTTGAGGACGATGACTTAACCCCTTGAGGACGATGACAACCCTTCAGGACGATGACTTAACCCCTTGAGGACGATGACTTAACCCCTTGAGGACGATGACTTAACCCTTGAGGACGATGACAACCCTTGAGGACGATGACTTAACCCCTTGAGGACGATGACTTAACCCCTTGAGGACGATGACAACCCTTCAGGACGATGACTTAACCCCTTGAGGACGATGACTTAACCCCTTGAGGACGATGACTTAACCCTTGAGGACGATGACTTAACCCCTTGAGGACAATGACTTAAACATTGAGGACGATGACTTAACCCCTTGAGGACGATGACTTAACCATTGAGGACGATGACTTAACCCTTTGAGGACGATGACTTAACCTTTAAGGACGATGACTTTACCTTTGAGGACGATGACTTAACCCTTGAGGACGATGACTTAACCACTGAGGACGATGACTTAACCCCTTGAGGACAATGACTTTACCTTTGAGGACGATGACTTAACCCTTGAGGACGATGACTTAACCACTGAGGACGATGACTTAACCCCTTGAGGACGATGACTTAACCCTTGAGGACGATGACTTAACCCCTTGAGGACGATGACTTAACCTTTGAGGACGATGACTTAACCATTGAGGACGATGACTACTACTACGTAACTCAATACCAAAGTCGTGTCTATAAATCGTTCACTATTCCGTATCGTTGATAGAGTGATAAATTACATGAGGGAAAAAGATAAATAAAACTTATTTGTGAGCGACTGGTTTATAAGTGAAGGTAATAACTAATTAATGTAGATTATTGCTGTTATTACTATTATATTATTATTATTATTATTATTATTATTATTGATATTATTTTTATTATTATTATTGTCGTTATTATTATTTTTATTAGTATTATTTTGTTATTAGTACTACTATTACTACTACTATTATTATTACTTTTTTTTTAATACGTGGCCTCCAGTCTCCCCCAATAGCCACACCTTCGCCACCATTTAATTACCTTAATATTAAATCCTATTATCATTACTACTATGATTATTACCATCATTACAATCACTATTACAACCTGAACATTCTGGTAATATTTCCCAACATTAATTCCAAGCAGGTAATCTTCCCCCACCAAGGTACTGCATGCTCGGCTGAATATTTAATGCATCTTAATTTCTTAACTCTTGCGTGATACTAAGAGCTGGCCAAGTGCTGGGGTGACTCAGGGAAAGGGAGGGAGGGTGGAGAGGTTGGTATGAACCCCGAGATTCAGACTCTTGAATCCGAAGCATTTATGGACAGAATAATATATCAGTGTCTACTTCTTCGGGTTCACGAGTCTGAATCTTGGGGTTCATGGTTCCCGACAGAACTTTTTTGTGTGACTGTACGTAGAGAACTAGGGCATTAAAAAGAACTCACAGTACGTAGATATAACACGTACTAGGTGCTGTCCATATCACGTACATAGATCAAGCCGAAGCCTAGAAAATACTCCCCCCCCCCCCCCCCCCCGCCTGTGCGTATGGTAAACCTTCGAGAGACGATTGGACAAGTATTTGGCAGATCAAGAAGATGTTTACAATTTGCAAACCTTCAGTATATGTATATATGTATTAGGAAGGTCTTGGTATACATATATGAATCCTTCGTCCACAATATACATAATAAAATACATAAATGACGTATATGTATACAAGATTGTGTCAGTAGGCTTACAGTGTAATTGACCTGACATCAATAATACGTAAACACAAACACTCAGATAACTGCAGCACAAACACACAGACAACTGCAGCACAAACACTCAGATAACTGCAGCACAAACACACAGACAACTGCAGCACAAACACTCAGATAACTGCAGCACAAACACACAGACAACTGCAGCACAAACACTCAGATAACTGCAGCACAAACACACAGACAACTGCAGCACAAACACTCAGACAACTACAGCACAAACACTCAGACAACTACAGCACAAACACTCAGACAACTACAGCACAAACACTCAGACAACTGCAGCACAAACACTCAGACAACTACAGCACAAACACTCAGACAACTGCAACACAAACACTCAGACAACTACAGCACAAACACTCAGATAACTGCAGCACAAACACACAGACAACTGCAGCACAAACACTCAGACAACTACAGCACAAACACTCAGACAACTACAGCACAAACACACACAAACATTTGCTGCATCACCGAGTATCACCCAGTCAACTTCTTCCTCTTCTTCTTCCTCTCCTTCTTCCTCCTCCTCCTCCTCCTCCTTTTTCTCCACCTCCCCATCTTCCTTTTCATTCTCCTCATCTTCTTCCCATACCACCTCTTCCTACACCTCCCCCCCCCCTACTCCTCTTCCTCATCTTCCTCCTCCTCCTCATCATCTTCCTCCACCCCCTCATCTTCCACCCCCGTCATCTTCCTCCTCCTCCTTATCTTCCTCCTCCTCATCTCCCTCCACCCCCTCATCTTCCTCCTCCTCCTGCTGGCATTCATATTTTTATTCCTCCTCTGCTCCTCCTCCAGGCTCTACCCCTCACACCCTCTCCTCCAGGCTCTACCCCTCACACCCCCTCCTCCAGGCTCTACCCCTCACACCCCCTCCTCCAGGCTCTACCCCTCACACCCCCTCCTCCAGGCTCTACCCCTCACACCCTCTCCTCCAGGCTCTACCCCTCACACCTCACCCCCTCCTCCAGGCTCTACCCCTCACACCCCCTCCTCCAGGCTCTACCCCTCACACCCCCTCCTCCAGGCTCTACCCCTCACACCCTCTCCTCCAGGCTCTACCCCTCACACCCCCTCCTCCAGGCTCTACCCCTCACACCCCCTCCTCCAGGCTCTACCCCTCACACCCCCTCCTCCAGGCTCTACCCCTCACACCCCCTCCTCCAGGCTCTACCCCTCACACCCCCTCCTCCAGGCTCTACCCCTCACACCTCACTCCCTCATAAAACCTGAAGGTCTTAAAGCACAGAGCACATAACCGCGTCCCACCACCTCGCATATTGTTATCTCACTCTCTCTCTCTTTCTTTTTCTCTCTCTATTTCTTCTCGTCTTGAATCACCTAAAGAATTATCTCCCATTTTCTTCATTTTCTTTGAGATTTATGACACGTTTAACCCATCCTATACAAGACTCTGTGAGAGAGAGAGAGAGAGAGAGAGAGAGAGAGAGAGAGAGAGAGAGAGAGAGAGAGAGAGAGAGAGAGACTATATATAAAGTGCCCACAATGTCTCCCACAAGGTACCAGACAACCCCACAATGTCCACACCTTTCCAGTATAATTTACCCCACGTCAGGTTCCTCCTGAGGGGGGTGTGACAGTGGCTCCCATAGGTGCTGTCGTCGTCGCTTTACAGCCAATGGGAATAGAGGCCACGGGTGACAAAGCCCGGCACTGTACTCGAACAAACCTAACCTAACCCAACCTAGAC
>CAUDMG010000687.1:102500-105000 GCA_958450375.1 Homarus gammarus | reverse complement strand
TGTGACAATAACTTCAGAGTTTTGTTTTCATTATCTTCCCCGTGTCTCTTTGTTTGTCCTACTTTACCTCATTATTCTTCCTACTTTATCTCCTTTGTCTCTGTTATTTCACTATTCTTCCTACTTTATCTAACTCTTTATTCTTCCTACTTTATCTAACTCATTATTCTCTCTTCTCTATCTCTATTCTTCCTACTTGATCTCTGTATTATTCCTACTCTCTCTCTCTCTCTCTCTCTCTCTTTCTCTCTGATGAACCAGGAAGAAGTTAGAGCGAGTCGCCTCCTTCGGGATTTCAACACAGGGAGAGGCGACGCGGTTGGGGGCGTTAAAGTTGACGAATTACTCGACGCTTGAGTCAAGATTTTCCGTGTGTGTGTAATAATAATAATAATAATAATAATAATAATTAACGGTTTATTGAAAAAGTTCTGCAGCCCGAAGGCTGAAAATATACATTGGACATAAATGACTTATTACATACATTGGTGGTTTAACAAAAGCCTTCATTAGAGAAAGGTAAAGGAACATACAGTGAACACACAAATTAATGTAGGTGTTGAACAGCAAACACGTAGTGTAGTAACTCCCTCCCAGATGGTGTTAGGAGGGACCTGACGTGGTGTAGTCCGCAATGGTGTTAAGGACCTCGTGGTGAGTAATTCCCAGATGGTGTTTGAGGGCCTACGTGGTGTATTTCCTCACAGATGGTGTTAGGAGGGACCTCATGTGATGTAGTAGTTCCCTCAGATGGTGTTATGAGGGACCTGGCGTGGTGTAGTAATTCCCTCACAGATGGTGTTATGAGGGACCTCACGTGGTGTAGTAATTCCCTCACAGATGGTGTTATGAGGGACCTCACGTGGTGTAGTAATTCCCTCACAGATGGTGTTATGAGGGACCTCACGTGGTGTAGTAATTCCCTCACAGATGGTGTTATGAGGGACTTGACGTGGTGTAGTAATTCCCTCACATATGGTGTTATGAGGGACTTGACGTGGTGTAGTAATTCCCTCACAGATGGTGTTATGAGGGACCTGGCGTGGTGTAGTAATTCCCTCACAGATGGTGTTATGAGGGACTTGACGTGGTGTAGTAATTCCCTCACATATGGTGTTAAGAGGGACCTCACGTGGTGTAGTAATTCCCTCACAGATGGTGTTATGAGGGACCTCACGTGGTGTAGTAATTCCCTCACAGATGGTGTTATGAGGGACTTGACGTGGTGTAGTAATTCCCTCACAGATGGTGTTATGAGGGACTTGACGTGGTGTAGTAATTCCCTCACAGATGGTGTTATGAGGGACTTGACATGGTGTAGTAATTCCCTCACAGATGGTGTTATGAGAGACTTGACGTGGTGTAGTAATTCCCTCACAGATGGTGTTATGAGGGACTTGACATGGTGTAGTAATTCCCTCACAGATGGTGTTATGAGAGACTTGACGTGGTGTAGTAATTCCCTCACAGATGGTGTCATATGAGTGAGGTGTGGTCTTAGGCCTTCCTATCGTAGACGGATTAACACATCGCTGTTTGTTGTTGGGTCTCACGGGCAGTTATCACTGGGTATGTGGGACCTCACTGTGAAGGTTACCTTGGGAACGACTCGACTGTTACTGTTGAGTCGTTCTCACTGACTTAAGCACTGTTCACCTCTGTTTAACACTGGTTCCATTCCTTTTCTAAATGAAATTGTAACTTCTGGTGAGAACTTGTTGATATTCCCGTGGGGAGGAGGGTTCAGGGGAGGGGGTTAGTATGGGCCAACTTAACAGTTGACCTGGCTGCTCCGAGAGGAGCGCCAGGTACGTCTTGACCCTTCAGTGGTGTGTGTGTGTGTGTGTGTATAACATCCATATTTACACTGAACAATAGACATAATTTACGTTATAACAAGTTTACTCAACACGCTAATAATTAATATTTTTCACCTGTGTTATTTCTATCACTTATCTCAGTTGATGTTTAATGTTGACAGTATGAACGTCAGTCGAGGGAGTTTTTGTTATTTATTTGTTTGGCTGTTATTGCTGTAGTGAATGTTAGTTATGGGTATGTGTCAGTACTTTGTCCCAACTATTTATTATTATTATCATCATTATCATCATCATCATCATCATTAGGCTGTAACTACTCCACAACAATGATGCTTCACCAACACATGAGTCACAGCACAAGTCACTGAGGCTGACCTGAGCTCTAATACTGTTAAACTATTGTGTACTTAGTTAATTACTGTACTTTATGATAGTATTAAAACATCACTACATTACGCTGATGAAATTATGTGTGTGTGTGTGTGTGTGTGTTCCTCTCTGATCACCTACTTCTTCCACATACATACATACATACATACACATACAATCATACATACATACATATCCTTCACCAGCAACAAAACTCGAGACAAACAAAGTCTAGGGAACTGTTGGTAAATAATACATAGGTGATCCCTTTGTCGCCTCTGTGTGAGAAAGTGAGAAAAATTCCCACGAAT
>CAUDMG010000687.1:85000-97500 GCA_958450375.1 Homarus gammarus | reverse complement strand
GGGAGGGAGGGAGGGAGGGAGGGAGGGAGGGAGGGAGGGAGGAAGGGAGTGAGGGAGTGAGGGAGGGAGGGAGGGAGAGAGGGAGGGAGGGAGGGAGGGAGTGAGGGAATAGTAGTAATAGTATCATTATTATCATTAATATTATCATCATCATCATCATCATCATCATTACTCTTACTACAACTATTAGATCTTTCATTATTATTTTTCTTTCATTATCATCATCATTATTTATATCATTATTACCATCATTATTAATCTCAGGCAGTAATATCCGTGTTGGTAGAGACGGGGAGTGGCGAGAGAGGACCATCGTAAATCAGGTTTACTAAAACGGCCCAATACGGAAGAGGACAGTACTTACTATAAACCAAGAGGACTTTAAAGAGGACAGTACTTACTATAAACCAAGAGGACTTTAAAGAGGACAGTACTTACTATAAACCAAGAGGACTTTAAAGAGGACAGTACTTACTATAAACCAAGAGGACTTTACAAAACTATATATTTTCTTGTGGTGCCGATGCCATAAAAAACAAAATTTATAGAAGCATAAATCTACCTAAACCAGTTTCCAATAAATTTCTCAACGGGGGAGCGGAGAGGGTGGGGGAAGGTGGGGAGAGCAGGGAGGGTGGTGGAGGTGGAGGGAAGGTGTGGGTGGTGGAGTGTGGTATGGGAGGTTAGGGTAGGGTGATGGGGTAGTGATAGGTCTATACTACTATGGCTCTTCACCACCATTCTCCACCACTACTACTATTTCGCTCCACCATTACTAGTCCTCTCCACCATCACCAACAGGAATTTTGAGACCAATTTTCAAGAGTAACTTCAAGTGTTTTCCTGCCAAGTTTATAAGATCTCTTGGATGATTCATCACGCCTCTGTTGTTGGCGGAATGTAATTATGCTCAGGTGTAGGTTAGGTTGAGGTGGGGTTGAGTGAGGTCGTGTAGGGTAGGGAGAGATGGGGTTGAGTGAGGTAGGGTACGGAGAGGTGGGGTTGTGTGAGGTAGGGTAGGGTCGGGTAGGGTCGGGTAGGGTAGGGTAGGGAGAGGTGGGGTTGAGTGAGGTAGGGTAGGGTAGGGAGAGGTGGGGTTGAGTGAGGTAGGGTACGGAGAGGTGGGGTTGCGTGAGGTCGTGTAGGGTAGGGAGAGGTGGGGTTGCGTGAGGTAGGGTAGGGAGAGGTGGGGTTGTGTGAGGTAGGGTAGGGTCGGGTCGGGTAGGGTAGGGTAGGGAGAGGTGGGGTTGAGTGAGGTAGGGTAGGGAGGAGGTAGGGGGGTTGTGAGGTAGGGTAGGAGGGTGGGGTTCCGTGAGGTAGGGTAGGGAGAGGTGGGGTTCCGTGAGGTAGGGTAGGGAGAGGTGGGGTTGAGTGAGGTAGGGTAGGGAGAGGTGGGGTTGAGTGAGGTAGGGTAGGGAGAGGTGGGGTTGCGTGAGGTAGGGTAGGGAGAGGTGGGGTTCCGTGAGGTAGGGTAGGGCCTTTCGTCATTATTAACTAGACACTGCAAAAACTTAAGATCGCTTCCCGGAGCATAACCTAACCTAACCTAACCTAACTTACTCAATCCTAGACCCACTCAAACGTATCCTAACCTAACCTAACCTAACCTAACCTAACCTAACCTAACCTAACTTACTCAATCCTAGACCCACTCAAACGTATCCTAACCTAACCAACCCTAACCTATCCTAACCTAACGTATCCTAACCTAACCTAACCCAGACGTACACCGCAGATGGTCAGGGAAATTGCGGATCCTGAGATAAGAGACTAAATGTATTACTGACCGCCCGGGATTTTCAATTACCTGCCTTGATGTATTTACCTGTGAAGCTTCCTATAATTTTACCCACAAACAACGTGAGATAGGTAGATAGATACAGCTGTAGATAGATTGATAGATATACAAATGGAGAGAATTAATGAATGAATTACGTACTTTAAAACACACACACACACGCACACACACACATACGTACATCAGGGAGCCAGACCAGACCTAAAAACGCCCTGCCTTCCCTCTTATCTCTTCCCTGTATGTGTATGTGTGTGTGTGTGTGTGTGTGTGTGTGTGTGTGTGTGTGATCCATTAACCTGTGGTAATTAAGATACGGCACAAAGTTAGGATATAATAGAGGTCAATTTCCACTGGAGATGAGTCACTTTATAACTTGGTCTTAATTAATCACTAAATGAAGTCATATTCTTATATAGACATTACCTTAAGTAGTTGTTTGTGTGTGTATTTGTTTGTTTTTGTTTTGTGTTTGTTTTTGTTTTTTTGTATTTGTGTGTTTGTTTTCTGTTTTTGTGTTTTTGTGTTTGTGTTTGTTTTCTTTATTTGTGTGTTTGTGTTTATTTTCTGTATGTGTTTGTTTGTTTGTTTTTGTTTTGTGTTTATTTGTTTGTTTTTGTTTGGTGTGTTTGTTTTCTGTTTTTGTGTTTGTTTTGTGTTTGTGTTTGTTTTCTGTATTTGTGTGTTTGTTTGTTTTCTGTGTTTGTGTTCTGTATTTGTGTGTTTGTTTGTTTATCTGTATGTTTTTGCTTTTAAATCCCAAATGAGGGGAAAACAATAACTTAGGTCCGTCTCTGAGAATACACTTGAGTCTGCACCTTATCTTAAAGCGTTCCACTCGTTTACGGTCAAATTTCTACGAGTCTTTGAGAATCTTACCTGAGTCTCTACCGTAGACAGAATCTTACCTGAGTCTCTACCGTAGACAGAATCTTACCTGAGTCTCTACCGTAGACAGAATCTTACCTGAGTCTCTACCGTAGACAGAATCTTACCTGAGTCTCTACCGTACACAGTAAGGATGATAATACTACAATTCTCTTTTAATAATCTACCTTACCTTCTACCGTAACTTCACCCTTACCTCCACTTATCATCCAAGCTAAGGTAAAAATAAATATATAAATAAAATGGACTCATAACACAAGACAATTACGCATCTTGGACTCCTAACACAAACACTTACGCATCTTGGACTCATAACACAAACACTTACGCATCTTGGACTCATAACACAAGCACTTACGCATCTTGGACTCATAACACAAGCACTTACGCATCTTGTAGACTCCGGCCCCTAACTCATAAGAGAGGAGAGACTCATAAACCAAGAGGAGGAGGAGGGTGATATGACGTATTATGAGGTCGTCACTATAGCCTCCCCCCACCTCCCTCCCCCCCCCCCCCCACCCCAGCCTTTGTTATGCGAGATGAATTTATTTTCCAGCAGGACCAACCAGTATCATGTCTACCAGTATTTTGTATCTCCCAGTACCAGTAGTTTAAGTTATACCCCGGTATGTAACTAGGTCGTTCCCTATCACCCGGTTACTGCATCTATCCCCGGTATTATACATAACATGGCAGCCTAACGTCACCCGGTTTTTGTATCTCCCAGTAGCTTATAATCCCCGGTCCAACACTGGGCAACCCAACGACACCAGTACAACGTCACATAATGGCACAACAACAACAACAACAAACAACAACAACAACAACACCAACAACAAAAACAACAACAACAATAATAATAATAATAATAATAATAATAATAATAATAAATCACGAAGCCGAAGGTAAACGGGCGTCAAATTACTGTATTGAATTTACATATGAATCTAACAAAGAATTATGGAGCATTTTACAACTGAGAGAGAGAGAGAGAGAGAGAGAGAGAGAGAATTAATACGCTCTAACTAACTAACTAACTATATCTCAACACACAGTGAACTCAAACTCCTTTTACCAACTTTCACTCCATTTTTCATTTCCAGGTAAGGTTACTCATTAATTACCTCCCTATCTGAACACCTGGACGATAGAGGTGGAGGCGTTTCTGGTGCCGGCGACACAAGAGAGTAGATGAATGTAAATTAAAAAAAGTTTATATCCTGGTGAAAAAAGTTTATTGTAATTGGTTGAAGTGTGTGTGTGTGTACCTGAGCATGTAGTTAAGGGTCAAACACCTACACAGTCAAGCCTCACCCCCACCACCCATGTCCTTCCCTCACTACCCACACACTCCCTTCCCCCCCAACAGCCTCACACCCCTCCCCCTTCACCACCCAGCCTCACTCCTCCCCCCCTTCACCATCCAGCCTAACCCCTCCCCCCTTCACCACCCAGCCTCACACTCCCCCCTTCACCCCCCAGCCTCACCCCACCCAGCCTCACCCCCCCACCCCTTCACCACCCAGCCTCACACTCCCCCCTTCACCCCCCAGCCTCACCCCACCCAGCCTCACCCCCCCACCCCTTCACCACCCAGCCTCACCCCTCCCCCTTTACCACCCAGCCTCACCCCACCCAGCCTCACCCCTCCCCTCACAGAGACCACCAACTTTACCCCAGTATCTTAGCCGCTCCCTCAGACCATAACTCGCAACTTGTCACACCTAACCAACTCATTAAAGTCGGTCCTATCCACAATCTAACTTTACTTGTTGTGTGTTGCGGCAAACTTAAACTCGCGTGAGACCGTAACAAGTTGTTGAACACGACCTGTCCGGCAGAGTCGTGGGAGAGTGGACGCGGGGGGGGGGGGGGGGGGGGGGGGGGGGGGGGGTGGGGGGAGGTTAGGTTAGGTTAGGTTACGTTAGGTTACGTTAGGTTTAGAAAAATGTCACGTTTTCTGAAGTAATACTGTGAAATAAATATTCATACAAATAATGATGATGTTGATGATGACAATATTAATAACAATAACAACTATTGTATAACAGCAGCAACCAAAACAAAGAAAGAATAAAAATAACACCAACACAACAACAATAATAACAATAACAACAACAATAATATACAAACTAATAAATAAATAATACGTAACATATAACACTATAACAATACAATATAATAATAATAATAACAAGAATAATAATAACATAATAACAAATAATAATAATAAATAATAAACAATAAATAATACAATACACTAATAACAATAATAACAGTAACAACAAGGTGCTCGTAATCTGCCCCCCAAACACTCTATCACAGCGGCATCAGGGCCCAGGCAGGAGTAGGTGGGAGTTAATTTTATTCATGAAAAAGGTATTTGTGATAGAGATTATATTCAGTACATTTAATCTGACAGTTTTCCCTCGTGTCCGCCAGTCTATTTATACGTGTGTGTGTGTGTGTGTGTGTGTGTGTGTGTTTGTAATTCTCCCTTTTTCTTGTTGTGTATGTATGTGTCAATTCCATTAAGCCTCGTATACACACACATACATACACACACACACACACACGACTCAAAAACGTTCATGACCTTCACATCAATCAATCCAGGCGTTGACAGAATACATTAACCCCCCAAAATAAAATACATACATACATACATACATAAGTCACAACTGTCCTTAAACTGACAACATTCTCACATTATTCAAACATTTAAAAAACATGATCAGCTCCGGTATACATACATCACCACCAGTATACACATAAACAGCTCTGGTATACATACATCACCACCAGTATACACATGAACAGCTCTGGTATACATACATCACCACCAGTATACACAAGAACAGCTCTGGTATACATACATCACCACCAGTATACACATGAACAGCTCTGGTATACATACATCACCACCAGTATACACATGAACAGCTCTGGTATACATACATCACCACCAGTATACACATGTGCAAGGTGTGAGAGAGAGAGAGAGAGAGAGAGAGAGAGAGAGAGAGAGAGAGAGAGAGAGAGAGAGAGAGAGAGAGAGACCTAGCTTTACGAAATTCTTACTCGACCTGTGAAATAATATAACCAAACCTCCTCCATATCATTAATTAATCCGTCTAATTACGTCACCTTTCATTAGCATTTATTTCCTATTCCCTCATTAAACACACTGATATAATTAGAGTATTTCCACAATGTTTTATTAAGAAAAAATGTTGGCAAAATCTAACACCTTTTATTAATATTATGTGATGAATGTTACTCGCCAGGTAAGAATTAATTATCCTTTTTCTCAGGTAAGTTGAATAATTGAAGGGTGGTAGGGTGTTGGCAGGGTGGTAGGATGTTGGCAGGACGGTAGGGTGTTGGTAGGGTGTTGGCAGGGTCAGGGTGATAGGGTGTTGGCAGGGTGTTGGCAGGATGGCAGGGTGTTGGCAGGATGGTAGGGTGGCAGGGTGTTGGCAGGATGGTAGGGTGTTGGTAGGGTGGCAGGGTGTTGGCAGGGTGGCAGGGTGTTGGCAGGATGGTAGGGTGCTGGTAGGGTGTTGGCAGGACGGCAGGGTGTTGGCAGGGTGGTAGGGTGTTGGCAGGATGGTAGGGTGTTGGAAGGGTGAAAGGATTGTAGGGTAGCAGGGTAGCAGACAGGGTGTCGGAGTGATGGCAGGGTGTTCTAGTGATGGCAGGGTGTTCTAGTGATGGCAGGGTGTTCTCGTGATGGCAGGGCGTTCAAGTGATGGCAGAGCGTTCTAGTGATGGCAGGGTGTTCTAGTGATGACAGGGTGTTCTAGTGATGCAGGGTGCTAGTGATGCAGGGTGTCTAGTGATGGCAGGGTGTTCTAGTGATGGCAGGGTGTTCTAGTGATGGCAGGGTGTTCTAGTGATGGCAGGGTGTTCTAGTGATGGCAGGGTGTTCTAGTGATGGCAGGGTGTTCTAGTGATGGCAGGGTGTTCTAGTGATGGCAGGGTGTTCTAGTGATGGCAGGGTGTTCTAGTGATGGCAGGGTGTTCTAGTGATGGCAGGGTGTTCTAGTGATGGCAGGGTGTTCTAGTGATGGCAGAGTGTTCTAGTGATGGCAGGGTGTTCTAGTGATGGCAGGGTGTTCTAGTGATGGCAGGGTGTTCTAGTGATGACAGGGTGTTCTAGTGATGGCAGGGTGTTCTAGTGATGGCAGGGTGTTCTAATGATGGCGGGGTGTTCTAGTGATGGCAGGGTGTTCTAGTGATGACAGGGTGTTCTAGTGATGGCAGGGTGTGATGGCAGGGTGTTCTAGTGATGACAGGGTGTGATGGCAGGGTGTTCTAGTGATGACAGGGTGTGGCAGGTCACGACATCAGCTAGTGGGCGACGGACACCAACTAACTCAATATACTGTAATGTGACCTAATTTACTCGAGCAGGTAACATGATTCCTGTAATGGCGATCAATTTACCTGAGCATCTGGGATCTGCATTTCCGGAAAGAACAATAATAATAGTTTTGTGTGTATGTGAGAGAGAGAGAGAGAGAGAGAGAGAGAGAGAGAGAGAGTCTGTGTGTTAGAAGAAAGTATAAAAGAAAGGAGGAAAGAAGAGTGTGTGTGTGTGTGTGTGTGTCTGCCTGTGTCTGTCTGTCTGCCTGTGTACAAAAGAGAGGCGCGTCGTCATCATCTTTTTTGTTACGGTAATTAAAAGAAATAACAGGAAACGCCACATTTTACCATAATTAACGACAAATGGATGACATGTTTTTTTTCTGTTTGTTGGACGCGTGATTTCTTTTTTTTTTTGCGTCCAACAATTTTTTTGCGTCAATTTTTTTGGCGTCCAACATTTCATTTCGTTAATTAAGGAACATCGTTATAGTTGAGTATTTGTTTATTGGTGTTTAACGAGAAAATTAAGTGACATGAGGATTAACGAGAACTAAACTGGCTGAAAGGTAACTAAGGAGTGTCTGAAAGGTGATTAAGATGTCTGAAAGGTAATTTAAGGTTAGTCAGACAGGTAACTAAGATGTCTGAAAGGTATTTAAGATGTCTGAAAGTTAACCAAGATTTCTGAAAGGTAATTAAGATGTCTGAAAGGTAATTAAGATGTCTGAAAGGTAATTAAGATGTCTGAAAGTTAACCAAGATGTCTGAAAGGTAACTAAGATGTCTGAAAAGTAATTACGGTCTAGCCACTAAATCCCACCGCCCATATATTGACCAAGAACCAAATGACATAATGAAAATCCGTATTCACACACATACACACATACAGTACTCTCTCTCTCTCTCTCTCTCTCTCTCTCTCTCTCTCTCTCTCCCCCCAAAAAATTACAAACTGTCTCTCTCGCACACACAAAAAACTCACTCACTCTCTCTCCCACCCACCCACCTCTCTCTCTCTCTCTCTCTCTCTCTCAAACAGATGCCAGAAAACGTACAGGTGTTCAGGAAATGGTGCACAAAGAAGAAGTTTCAAGAGAGACTCGGCAGCGTAATGTAATATTCGTTCAGATCAATTCCTGATACTAGTGAGGCTGCCAACTTTATGTGACACTTCCTACATTTCCAATCATTGCTTTTTTTATGTTCAGGAGATGGTATAATGCTGCTCTTGTGTGTGTGTGTGTGAGCTATGTTAAAAGGTCTTGAGACATAAAGTATCTGCCTTTTACGATTCCAACTCCTTTTCTGCCGACTTGTATATTGTAATCTAAGACTTGATGTTATGTGCAGTCTATTGTTTGGCCGAGAGACTATTATTATTACTACTACATTATTATTATTATTATTATTATCATCATTATTACGTTATTACTATTGTCACCACCACCACCACCACCACACCACCACACGCCTTCCCTATTTCACGATAAAAATAACCCAAGACTTTACTAAAATATTCACTACCTTTATATTCACGAGATGATAAGACTTCCCCAGGTTAATAATAAATAATAATACTTCCAAAAGGCGAGATTATATAGCACCTTTATTTAGGATGATTATACACGTGCCTAAAATACCTTTACCTGGATGACTAGAATGATTATATTACCTGTGCAAGTTAACATGGGCGGGTATAATTATTACCTGGGGGAATTACCTTTGAAAACAGTGGATAAGAAAAGTGATGGAAGATAAGAGTAAAAAAAATAGGAAGATAGGAAGAAGGAGAAGACGATAAATGGTAAGAAGGAAGATGGGAAGAAGACGATGAAGGATAATAAGGAAGATGGGAAGAAGACGATAAAGGATAATAAGGAAGATGGGAAGAAGACGATAAAGGATAATAAGGAAGATGGGAAGAAGACGATAAGGGATAATACGGAAAATGAGGAGACAACGAAGGATAATAAAGATGATGAAAGAAGAATAGAAGCACCTTGGGTAAAAGGGAATAAGGAAAATGGGTGAAAGGAGGAGGAAAATGATGAAAGGTTTGAGAAAGGAGCGAGGAAGAAGAGGAGGAGGGAAATATAAACCAGGAGGGTGAGAAAGAAGATGGAAGGGGGAGTTGAAGGAAGAGGAGGAAGCGAAAAAGGGATGAAGGCGGAAGAGGGAAAGGAGGAGGAAGTAAATGGGAGGAAGACGAGAGGAGAGAAGATGGAAGAGGAAGAGTAGGAGGAGGAGAGAAGAAAATCTATGAAATATAATTGTTAAAAAGAGAAAATTAAGGAATAACAGAAAATAAATACTAACGATGATAATGATGATGATGATGACGATGATGATGACGATGATGATGACGATGATGATGACGATGGTGGTGATGATTTAATGGACGCTAAGAAATCCCTACGTGGTATAGTGAGAAAGAGCCAGAAATAGTGACACACACAAACACACACACACACACACCACACACACAACACAGACAGACAGACAGACAGACAGACAGACACAGACATAAACAGACAGACAGACAGACAGACAGACAGACAGAGACAGACATAAACAGACAGAAAGACACAGACAGACAGACAGACACACACACAGACAGACACACACACACAGACAGACACACACACAGACAGACACAGACATAAACAGATAGACACACACACACACACACACACACACACACACACACACACACACACACACACATAGACAGCCAGACACACACACGAGAAAAGCGGAATCTTCATAGGAATTTACCTGGGAATTTTAATGGTGTGGCTATACCTAAAAATATGATGCTGAGAGACGCTGTGTGAGCACCTGGAGGATTCATTAGTCAGCCGGACCAAAAATATGTGTGTGGTAACTTCATCTGTTTATTGTACTTTATATATATTTGTTTAGGTGTTAGTAGATAGATAGATAGATAGATAGACACATACGCGCACAGATAAAGAGAAAAGTAGAGATAGATAAAATATGGATAGATAGAGAGAGAGAGAGAGAGAGAGAGAGAGAATACTGATGAATTACACGAAAAATCACCAGAAAAAAAAAAAATTACCGCACAAAAAAAAATAATAAATAAAAAAAAGATAAATCAAGGGCATAAAACTTTAAAACCTGAAGATGGAAAATGGAGGAAAAAAAAGAAGAGAAAGAAAAAGGAAATAAAAAGGAAACGAGGATTTTAAAACAGAGATAAAGGAAAATTTTCTGGGAGAATAACAAGCTCTTGTGTGGGGGTAAACAAGCGGGGAGAAGAGGTCTGTGTGAGGAGGAGGAGGGTGACGGACAAGGGGAGGAGAGGGGTGTGGGGTGGGGTGTGGGGTGTGGGGAGGGGGGCGGTGTGGGGTGTGGGGGGGGGTGGGGAGGGGTGGGGTGGGGGGGGTGGGGAGGGGTGGGGAGGGGTGTGGGGAGGGGTGGGGGGAGGGGTGTGGGTGTGGGGGAGGGGTGGGGAGGGGTGTGGGTGTGGGAGGGGTGGGGGTGTGGGAGGGTGGGGGGTGTGGGGGGGGGTGTGGGGGGGTGTGGGGTGGGGAGGGGTGTGGGGTGGGGATGGGTGTGGGGAGGGGTGGGGGGGTGGGGGGAGGGGTGTGGGAGGGGTGGGGAGGTGTGGTGTGGGGGAGGGGTGTGGGAGGGGTGGTGGGGGGGGAGGGGTGTGGGGAGGGGTTTGGGGTGTGGGGGAGGGGTGGGGAGGGGTGTGGGGAGGGGTGGGGTGTTGGGAGGGTGTGCTGAGGAGGTGGAGAGGGTAGAGGGATGGGTAATGGGGGTGGTGGATAGTGGTGGATAGTGGAAGGGGAGAAGGATTGAAGGGGGGAAGCAGTCAGGAGGAGTGAGGGGAGTGCAGTGGGTGGAGGGAGGGAGGGAGGGAGGGAGGATGGGAGGGAGGTGGACCTGACATTATTTTGAAATTGTTGATTAAAATATACTACGTAGGTGGGCGAAGTCTGGATGCGCTGGTGGGGTGGGTGGGGTGGGGTGGGTGGGGTGTTAAGTGGGTTAGAGAAGAGGGGTGGGTTGAGAGTAAGGTACCCGACAGTGTTTCAAGGAACCTTAGAGAGAGAGAGAGAGAGAGAGAGAGAGAGAGAGAGAGAGAGAGAGAGAGAGAGAGCCTACAAACGATACCAATACATAATACTTGGAAGATCACCTTTAGATAAGACACACCAGCTTATTTTACCTGATAATCAAACACCCAACCTAACCCAACCAACCTAACCCAACCTAACCTAACCTAACCCAACCTAACCAAACCTAACCTACCACAATCCAACTAACCAAACCTAACCTAACCTAACAAAATATACTAATTAAACCCTGACGAGCCAAGAGTACATAACAAATTACTGAAAAAAAAAAAAAAATAATAAAAATAACATCAAATTTCTAAAGGTGATGTTTGAAGCGGATATAAGATTCAGGTTATGAATGAACCAAGATTAAAAATTAAAATACAATAAAAATACTTGGAAATGGGTTGAATAGCCTAGCAGACAATGGCGGCGCCGGGCTATGAGGCAGTACAATAGATAAACACCACCTGAGCATTAGCCACCCCAGCTTATTAGCCACCCCAGCTTATTTGCCACCCCAGCTTATTAGCCACCCCAGCTTATTTGCCACCCCAGCTTATTTGCCACCCCAGCTTATTTGCCACCCCAGCTTATTTGCCACCCCAGCTTATTTCACCTGCTTCCTAAATAGTCTATTGCTAAACCTAACCTAACCAAATCCAACCTAACCTAACCTAACTTAACATACCACCATAATTGGCTCCAACACCTCCACCCACAATAACAACACACCCACCCCCACACCATATTTGGCAACACCCCCACCCTACCCACACCTCCCCCCACCCACACAATATTTAGCTACACCACCCTACCCACACCTCCCCCCACCCACACAATATTTAGCTACACCACCCTACCCACACGTCCCCCTACCCACACGTCCCCCCACCCTACCCACACCTCCCCCACACCCACACTAAGAAGGGATGACACTTACCTCACCTGTGATGAAGGGTCAGCCTGGTGGAGATCTGTCACTTAAGACCAACCTTCCACGGGTATCTGCGGGGAGATCAATTATACAGTATTAGAGTGCGTTTATTTCTGTCTATTTACCTGTCAATCAATCAATAATTATTTACCTGTCAATCAATCAATAATCATCTACCTGTCAATCAATCAAAATTATAACACCTGTGACATTATTCCTTTATTCCTAATTATACCACCACATTAATTATTCTTTACCAGTCTATAATATCCCATCTTTTCTCTCCCCGCTATAGGTTAATTATCGTTAAATATGTTCAATTCATAAATAAAACTCTTAATTATTTTATATATTTTTTTTTTTTTCAATTTTTGTGTTAATTTATAATTTTCGATACAGTACCTGGAGTAACTATGCC
>CAUDMG010000687.1:42500-82500 GCA_958450375.1 Homarus gammarus | reverse complement strand
GAACACCAATGGGAACCTAACGTAACCTGACCTAACGTAACTTAACCTAACCTGACCTGATGTAGCCTAGCCTAACCTAACCTAACGTAACTTAACCTAACCAATCCAAATCAAACGAAAACCTAACTCATTCAAAATAACCTAACCTAACCAGACATGACCTAACCAAACCAAACCTGACCTGACCTATGCACGTAATTACAATAAATTGACAATTGGTGATCACGATACCAGAGCTTCAAAAATAGGACCAAACCAATAAGTAAATAGCCTTTAATCTAATTGCCATCAAGCATAATTAACTTCATACGAATAAAAATGTCCACCTATTGTTGAAGATAAGGCTCCTATTAACTCTAATTACCATAAACTAGTCTATTATCATTAATGCCATCAACGCCTTAAAATCGGATCATCTCATTAAATCACCCTTCTAATCGGGACGGGATTAGTACCAATTAATTACATGTAATCGATCGCAATAGACAACACTGAATATCGAGTCTAATACCCGTTCTTGACACGATCCAGATGACTCGAGACGGTAACTACAAAGACGGGTGATAATTGGAGACGTGTTTAAAGAAGGTAAAAATGGGGGGGGCAGGTGGGCGTGCGGGAGTGGGCGTGTGGGCGTGTGGGCGTGCAGGAGGGGGTGGGTGTTCGAGCTAGCCGTAACCTCACAATTAAGACATGGTTCACCAAAAAACAGTCTGTTGCTCAGGAAGATATTGACTGTATGTATACGCGACACACACACACACACACACACACACACACGCACGCACGCACGCACGCACACACACACACACGCACGCACGCACACGCACACACCCCTATGACTGTTTGACGAATGACTATACATGAATAACCGCAAGACGAGAGCTAATGCTTGTAAGACGAAACTAATGACCAAAACACGAAAACTAATGACTAAAAGACGAAAACTAATGACCAAAACACGAAAACTAATGACCAAAACACGAAAACTGATGACTAAAAGACGAAAACTAATGACTAAGACGGACACCACTGACTAAAAGACGAAAAATATCTGAAAGGCGAAAGCGATGACAATAGGACGAAAAGAAATTCCCAAAAGACGAAAACTATTGACTGAAAGACGAAAACTATTGACTAAAAGACGAAAAATGACGAAAACTAATAACTGTACGAAGAAAGATACAAAGATGACGACAACAACAACAATCAGACACTTGCTTAAAAGAACTAAAAAAAAAACACTAACGGACTTTTCTTCATTAACAACCGGATGTACTCAGGGGAGGGAGGGAGAGAAGGGGAACCGGTAAGGGAGGGATGGTGGAGGTAAGGGAGGGAAAGAAAGGGAGGGAGGAAGAGGGAAGAGAGGGAAGGAAAGAGAGGGAGGGGGAAGGAAAGGGGAGGGGGATAGAATGAGGAACGGACGGAGAGGGATGGAAGGGAGGGAGAGGAAAGAGGGAAGGGAGAGGGAGGGAAGGGAGGGGACGGGGGGGGGGGGGGGCCATGCTTATCACTTTATTACCCCCGCACGTCAAGATGGCATCGCTCACAACAACCTAATGACATTATCTCTCAAAAGCGGTTCCTGGAAGACACTAATTACGCCCTTATTGCTGAAGAGGAGGAGAGAGGGAGACGAAAAATGACTTAAAAAACTTCAGGCTTTAACAGAACCGCTCTCATTGTCCCCTCGCGAACAACAGACAATTTTCGGTAAATATTTTGGGAGAGTTGGCACAAAGGAGGGTCAGGGTGGGTAGGGAGGGTCAGGGTGGGTGGGGGTCATGGTGGGTGGGGGTCAGGGTGGGTGGGTGGTGGGTCAAGGTGGGTGGGTGGGGGTGTCAGGGTAGGTGGGGGTCAGGGTGGGTGGGGGGAGGAGGGTCAGGGTGGGTGGGGGGGAGGAGGGTCAGGGTGGGTGGGTAGGGGGGTCAGGGTGGGGGGGTGTCAGGGTAGGTGGGATTGGTGGGGGTGGTGTGGGTCACTGTGGGTACTGAGTTAGTAAGGGTGGGGTGGATCAGGGTGACTGGGAGAGGGGTGAGAGGGGATGGGGTGGATCAGGGTGAGTAGGGGTGGCATGGGTCAGGGTGGTGAGGGTTGGTAGGGGTGGCGTGAGTCAGGGTGGGTGGGGGGGAGGGATTGATGGGAGGGTCAGGGTTAGTGTGGGTGATGTGGATCAGGGTGAGGGAGGGGGGGGGGGGGTCATACGGAACACAGACACAGCTGGCTGACTTATCACACAACTCTTTATGGTCAGAGTCTCAGAGACCAGGAGGCCACTTAACTAATTGACATGAGTCCCGCCGTCGCATTACCCTAACTCATCACACACACACACACACACACAACACAACTCATTCCTTTCAGTAATATCTGGTTGACTGAAAACTGCCACGAGGAGAATTTTTTTATGAGGAAATAAATGTTAACTATTTTAAAACTTTTGATGGATACTGTAAGATTTTTCTTTCATGGTAAACGTAATGTAACTTATTATTATTATTATTATTTTTTTTTTTTTTTTTTTTTTTTTTTTACAAATATAAGTTTAACATTTTGATGGGAAATACAAGATATCATTTGGAATTCGTGATGAAAGATTTAGTAACATAATCTCTGTCTCTCTTCTTACGTTTTTTTCTCTTTTCTTTCTATTTTTTGTTCTTCCTATTCATCTTTATCTCTCTCTCTCTCTCTCTCTTTTATATTTCACTCCCCATGTCTCTTTCCTAATCACAGTGACCCACAACCACCCAACCATCTCGACTACATAACCCGTAATCACCAGTATGGAGAAGTGTGCCGCCAGCTGTTCCCTTATACCCGATGGCCCACCTATTAAATAAATACCTTAATGGTGGCTGATGGTCTTGCCGGTACCAATATGTCCAAGCGACAGGTATATAATGAAGGTATGTAACTCATTTTGCGGTATTACATTCATTCTTTTCATTTTTTTTACTTCATTCTTCTACATTTCATTCTTTCTGCGATATTTAGTTCATCTTTCTACGATATTTCAATCATTTATTTACAATATTTCTTTATTTTAGTTTACGATACTGCATTTCCTTGTTTAAGATATTTAATTCCTTTACGATATTCCATTCTATTACATCTCATTCTTTTACTATATTTATTTCATTCTATTACGATACTTCATTCTAATACGATATTTCATTATTTTACTATATTTACTTCATTCTATTACGATATTTCATTCTTTTACGCTATATCATTCCTTTAGTTTTACTCCCATCACGTTAATCTTCTGAGCGTTTTATCTTAAAGGCACGAAGGTCGGACCGAGGAATGCACACACACACACGGGTGATAAATAGCGGTGCTGAGGCAGAAGACCAGGGCACAAAAACACGTCTTGTTGATCCTGTGAGCTACGACTGTCTGACCATAAATATTGCCTTCCATTATCTCTGTGTAAAGTCCAACTCTTATGCCTTGTAACCACTGACTGTGTGTGTGTGTGTGTGTGTGTGTGTAAAAGAAGAAGTGAGGGAAGTGAAGGAGTGGGGATGAGTGGGGAGGGGTTTTGGTTGATACTATGCACAGACGACTAAAAGGGAAGATAAATTTTAAAAGGACCAGCTAGAGACGCTATTGTATGTGGACAATAAGATTTAGAGGGGCCAAATGCTTGATAAATTGGGCGTTGTGTGAGGGAATGGGAAAAATGTGTACCTAACAGTTTAGAGGCGGCAGCAGGGATTGGTCCTAGTAATGAAGAGTAGAGTGTGTGTGTGTGTGTGTGTGTGTGTGTGTGTGTGTGACATCAACACGATAAACAGTTTTCCGTCCAATACTTTTACACTAAACACACACACACACACACACACACAGAGAGTAATCTTAACTTCCCTCCAGCCTTTTGGTGTAGAAATGTTGAGGTTGTTGGCCAGATGAACTCACTAGCCCACTCATTCACCAGCCTCCACCCCCTCCCCCACTCCAGATATTCCCACTAGCATCACTCATTCACCAGCCTCCACCCCCTCCCCCCACTCCAGATAGTCCCACTAGCACCACTCATTCACCAGCCTCCACCCCCCACTCCAGATAGTCCCACTAGCCCACTCATTCACCAGCCTCCACCCCCTCCCCCCACTCCAGATAGTCCCACTAGCACCACTCATTCACCAGCCTCCACCCCCTCCAGATAGTCCCACTAGCACCACTCAGTCACCAGCCTCCACCCCCTCCAGATAGTCCCACTAGCACCACTCAGTCACCAGCCTCCACCCCCTCCCCCCACTCCAGATAGTCCCACTAGCCCACTCATTCACCAGCCTCCACCCCCTCCAGATAGTCCCACTAGCACCACTCATTCACCAGCCTCCACCCCCTCCCCTCCAGATAGTCCCACTAGCACCACTCATTCACCAGCCTCCACCCCCTCCAGATAGTCCCACTAGCACCACTCAGTCACCAGCCTCCACCCCCTCCCCCCACTCCAGATAGTCCCACTAGCCCACTCACTCCTCCCCCACCTTATACTTGGGTCAGCTCCACAAAGTTTCCAAATTTCAACTTCAGTATTGGGCTCGTTAACTATTTACACCTGATCTTCCTCGTCACTCAGACTTCCTCCTCGTCTAAAGGAGATGATCTGGAGTCTTGTTCATCCCTTAACCTGACCTAAAGGAGGTGGTCTTGAGTCTTGTTCATCCCTTAACCTGACCTAAAGGAGATGATCTTGAGTCTTGTTCATCCCTTAACCTGACCTAAAGGAGATGGTCTTGAGTCTTGTTCATCCCTTAACCTGACCTAAAGGAGATGGTCTTGAGTCTTGTTCATCCCTTAACCTGACCTAAAGGAGGTGGTCTTGAGTCTTGTTCATCCTTAACCTGACCTAAAGGAGATGGTCTTGAGTCTTGTTCATCCCTTAACCTGACCTAAAGGAGGTGGTCTTGAGTCTTGTTCATCCCTTAACCTGACCTAAAGGAGGTGGTCTTGAGTCTTGTTCATCCCTTAACCTGACCTAAAGGAGATGGTCTTGAGTCTTGTTCATCCCTTAACCTGACCTAAAGGAGATGGTCTTGAGTCTTGTTCATCCCTTAACCTGACCTAAAGGAGATGGTCTTGAGTCTTGTTCATCCCTTAACCTGACCTAAAGGAGGTGGTCTTGAGTCTTGTTCATCCCTTAACCTGACCTAAAGGAGATGGTCTTGAGTCTTGTTCATCCCTTAACCTGACCTAAAGGAGGTGGTCTTGAGTCTTGTTCATCCCTTAACCTGACCTAAAGGAGGTGGTCTTGAGTCTTGTTCATCCCTTAACCTGACCTAAAGGAGGTGGTCTTGAGTCTTGTTCATCCTCTAACCTAACCTAACCTAACCTATTCAACTCTAACCTAACCTAACATAACGTAATCGAATGTAACCAACATTAGTCAGCAATTTAATCTCTCTCTCTCTCTCTCTCTCTCTCTCTCTCTCTCTCTCTCATCTTTTGTTGACCCTTCAGTCTCCCTTTTGTCCGTTTATCAATTACTCTCATTCCCGCTATTTATCCCTTAATCTTTCTCTTCCCCTGTTCTTTGTTTTCCAATTTCTCTCTCTGTCTCTGTCATCTGGTTATCATATCTCCTTTTAGTCACTTTATCAAATTATCTCTCAACCATTAATCATCATTATCATCTCTCTCTCTCTCTCTCTCTCTCTCTCTCCACCCCCCTCTCTCTCTCTCTTTCTCCACCTCTCCCTCTCTCTCTCTCTCTCCACCTCTCCCTCACCTCCGTTATTCATTCTTCAGTGTAATTCAATCCGTCATCCACCAAGACTTTGTTCAAACTTGCCACCATCAATTGTCTACCTCCGCCGGTCAAGGAAACAACACCTAGAGTTGTATTCAATCTCAATTTCTCTTGTTTTTTGTCGATTATTTCCTTCTTCGTCTATTAATCTCATTCTATTGGCTCCCTCTTTTATCTTTTATGTCCTTCTTCGTCTATTCTTAATGTTGGGTATTTATTAATTATCACGTTATTAATTTTTTTCTGCTGTTTTTTATAATACATATTTTATTATTGTATTTTTTTTATAATTATCATCACTATTATTATTATTATTATTATTATTATTATTACAAACCAGTAGGACAAAAAACAACAACAAAGAATAAAAAAAAAGAAAACATGAAAAGAAAAAAGTATTGAAAAAAAAATCGAATAAACATAAAAAGGCAATAAAAAAAAAAGTAGCATTGAGAAACGAAGCTTAAGTGTTACCTCAAGGACACGGGTTCGAGAACTAGGACACCGTGAGGTAGGGGCAGTGGGCAAGGCTGTGTTACACTATATACACATCACGGCATTAAGAGCTATGGAGTCAGCTATATCACAACCCCTCACAACCGTCCCTAAACCACAACCATACACCTATCCCTATATCACAACCCCTCACAACCGTACCTAAACCACAACCATACACCTATCCCTATATCACAACCATACACCTATCCCTATATCACAACCCCTCACAACCGTACCTAAACCACAACCATACACCTATCCCTATATCACAACCATACACCTATCCCTGTATCACAACCCCTCACAACCGTACCTAAACCACAACCATACACCTATCCCTATATCACAACCATACACCTATCCCTATATCACAACCATACACCTATCCCTATATCACAACCCCTCACAACCGTCCCTAAACCACAACCATACACCTATCCCTATATCACAACCCCTCACAACCGTACCTAAACCACAACCATACACCTATCCCTATATCACAACCATACACCTATCCCTATATCACAACCCCTCACAACCGTACCTAAACCACAACCATACACCGATCCCTATATCACAACCATACACCTATCCCGATATCACAACCCCTCACAACCGTCCCTAAACCACAACCATACACCTATCCCTATATCACAACCATACACCTATCCCTATATCACAACCATACACCTATCCCTGTATCACAACCCCTCACAACCGTACCTAAACCACAACCAAACACCTATCCCTATATCACAACCCCTCACAACCGTACCTACACCACAACCATACACCTATCCCTGTATCACAACCCCTCACAACCGTACCTAAACCACAACCATACACCTATCCCTATAACACAACCCCTCACAACCGTACCTACACCACAACCATACACCTATCCCTGTATCACAACCCCTCACAACCGTACCTAAACCACAACCATACACCTATCCCTATATCACAACCCCCTCACAACCGTCCCTAAACCACAACCATACACCTATCCCTATGTCACAACCCCTCACAACCGTCCCTAAACCACAACCATACACCTATCCCTAAACCACAACCATACACCTATCCCTATATCACAACCATACACCTATCCCTATATCACAACCCCTCACAACCGTACCTAAACCACAACCATACACCTATCCCTATATCACAACCATACACCTATCCCTATATCACAACCTCTCACAACCGTCCCTAAACCACAACCATACACCTATCCCTATATCACAACCATACACCTATCCCTATATCACAACCATACACCTATCCCTATATCACAACCCCTCACAACCGTCCCTAAACCACAACCATACACCTATCCCTATATCACAACCCCTCACAACCGTACCTAAACCACAACCATACACCTATCCCTATATCACAACCATACACCTATCCCTATATCACAACCCCTCACAACCGTACCTAAATCACAACCATACACCTATCCCTATATCACAACCATACACCTATCCCTATATCACAATCATACACCTATCCCTATATCACAACCCCTCACAACCGTACCTAAACCACAACCATACACCTATCCCTATATCACAACCCCTCACAACCGTACCTAAACCACAACCATACACCTATCCCTATATCACAACCATACACCTATCCCTATATCACAACCCCTCACAACCGTTCCTAAACCACAACCATACACCTATCCCTATATCACAACCATACACCTATCCCTATATCACAACCCCTCACAACCGTCCCTAAACCACAACCATACACCTATCCCTATATCACAACCCCTCACAACCGTACCTAAACCACAACCATACACCTATCCCTATATCACAACCATACACCTATCCCTATATCACAACCCCTCACAACCGTACCTAAACCACAACCATACACCTATCCCTATATCATAACCCCTCACAACCGTACCTAAACCACAACCATACACCTATCCCTATATCACAACTATACACCTATCCCTATATCACAACCATACACCTATCCCTATATCACAACCCCTCACAACCGTACCTAAATCACAACCATACACCTATCCCTATATCACAACCATACACCTATCCCTATATCACAACCATACACCTATCCCTATACCACAACCATACACCTATCCCTATATCACAACCCCTCACAACCGTCCCTAAACCACAACCATACACCTATCCCTATATCACAACCATACACCTATCCCTATATCACAACCCCTCACAACCGTACCTAAACCACAACCATACACCTATCCCTATATCACAACCATACACCTATCCCTATATCACAACCCCTCACAACCGTACCTAAACCACAACCATACACCTATCCCTATATCACAACCATACACCTATCCCTATATCACAACCTATCCCTATATCACAACCCCTCACAACCGTACCTAAACCACAACTATACACCTATCCCTATATCACAACCCCTCACAACCGTACCTAAACCACAACCATACACCTATCCCTAAACCACAACCATACACCTATCCCTATATCACAACCATACACCACCTTGATAGAAAAACAACAACAATGTATTTTTACTCCCAACATAACCAGAATAAGTGAAAAAAAACGCGAAACAGGACGAAACATATACCCACCTATGTCTGTTTCACCCTCACTCTCCACACCTCACCCTCTCCCATTCCCCCTTCCTCTCTCACCCTCTCCCACCCCTCATCACCCCCCATCCCCTTCACCACCCCTTCCACCTATCATCCTCACTCCCCCTCCACCCCCCCTCACCCGCCATCCCCTCCACCCCTCCCACAACCCCTTCCACCTATCATCCTGACTCCCCCCATCCCTCACCACTGACAAATATTGACCCGTTATCCCAGGCCCGACATTCTCAAAGGTTCCTACGTTAACTTTTCCCATCACTGGAGATATGAGCACACGCAGCTAACAGTCTCACTCAACCAGCGCATCAAAGGGCTTTTTAAATGGCGTTCAAACTTCACTGAGACCTAACCAGTGTTCAAACTACACTGAGACCTAACCAGCGTTCAAACTACACTGAGACCTAACCAGTGTTCAAACTACACTGAGTCCTAACCAGTGTTCAAACTATACTGAGACCTAACCAGTGTTCAAACTACACTGAGACCTAACCAGTGTTCAGACTACACTGACCTAACCAAATGGCGTTCAAACTACACTGACCTAACCAGTGCTCAAACTACACTGAGTCCTAACCAGTGTTCACACTACACTGAGACCTAACCAGTGTTCAGACTACACTGACCTAACCAAATGGCGTTCAAACTAAGCTGAGGTAAATGTTCGAAATAATTAAAAAAAATCCAGGTTAGTGTTGGAAAAAATATATAATCCCTGGTTAATGTTTGTAAATAATTCTATAATCCCTGGTTAATGTTTGTAAATAATTCTATAATCCCTGGTTAATGTTTGTAAATAATTCTATAATCCACGGTTAATGTTTGTAAATAATTCTATAATCCCTGGTTAATGTTTGTAAATAATTCTATAATCCCTGGTTAATGTTTGTAAATAATTCTATAATCCCCGGTTAATGTTTGTAAATAATTCTATAATCCCCGGTTAATGTTTGTAAATAATTCTATAATCCCCGGTTAATGTTTGTAAATAATTCTATAATCCACGGTTAATGTTTGTAAATAAGTCTATAATCCCCGGTTAATGTTTGTAAATAATTCTATAATCCACGGTTAATGTTTGTAAATAATTCTATAATCCACGGTTAATGTTTGTAAATAATTCTATAATCCACGGTTAATGTTTGTAAATAATTCTATAACCCACGGTTAATGTTTGTAAATAATTCTATAATCCCCGGTTAATGTTTGTAAATAATTCTATAATCCACGGTTAATGTTTGTAAATAATTCTATAATCCCCGGTTAATGTTTGTAAATAATTCTATAATCCACGGTTAATGTTTGTAAATAATTCTATAATCCCCGGTTAATGTTTGTAAATAAGTCTATAATCCCTGGTTAATGTTTGTAAATAATTCAATAATTCCCGGTTAATGTTTGTAAATAATTCTATAATCCCTGGTTAATGTTTGTAAATAATTCAATAATTCCCGGTTAATGCTTGTAAATAATTCTATAATCCCCGGTTTATGTTTGTAAATAACTCTATAATCCCCGGTTAATGTTTGTAAATAAATGTAAACACAGTGTTGGCCAACCCGAGTGTGACAACAAGATTCAAATTATATTACTAGTCGGCAATGGCCAACTGTGTAAGGGAAGAGTGGTGTTAACAAGGTGTGCTGCATAGGACTGTGTATGTATGTATGTATGTATGTATGTATGTTTGTATGTATGTGCGTACGTTAATATACATACCCGGCAGCTATATAAACAGGTGTTCTCATATACATCCAGAAACAGAAGAACCAAATTAGATTCCCGTAGAGAGAACAAGTACCAACAAGACACACACACAGACACACACACACAGACACAGACACACACACACACACAGACACACACACATCTTACTCGTCTTCTCAATTACACACAGTACTCCCAGATACTTTCCAGACACTTACCAGACACCTACCAGATATGACCTCCAGCCACACTATTCCCTGCCATATTCCAGCCACTTTACTCCCCCATGTAAACTGATTAACTTGGCATCCACACCATTTTCTATACACAGTTCCAGACGTGAACACTATACGTAGAGTCTAAACAAATATTACGTTCTTAAGCTTCTTACAAATTTTAATAGATGATGAAATTTTAAACTTCGTACAAATTATAAAAAGCTGAATTCTTAAGCTTCGTACAAATTAATAAAAGCTGAATTCTTAAGCTTTGTACAAATTATAAAAAACTGAATTCTTAAGCTTCGTACAATTATAAAAAGCTGAATTCTTAAGCTTCGTACAAAGTTTTAAAGCTTGATTCCTTAAACTAAATTCCAGACTTGATTTCCAGGATTGGAATTAAAACTAAAGTTCTGGATAAACTTAAAAACCAAACATGTCTAGATTTACTTCCAAGACGAGTATCCAGTTCCAAAGCCTCTGGAACAAGCAGCTTATAACCACTTCCAGGATTTTCCATAACCGTTTTCCAGAGTTTGGTTCCGGACTCAATTTTGTTTTCCATTTTTCAGATCTGGAATCGAAACATAAGATTCCAGCCTAATTAAAAGAATATGATAAAAACAGTTCCATAACTAATTTAAAGACCTCAGTGGCATAGACAGCATCCATACCATCCATCCATATTATGTAACATCCATACTCAGTACACAGACAAACACATCCAGAGCATTCATCCATATTATAACATCCATACTCAGTACAGAAACAAACATCCAGATCATCCATCCATATTATGTGACATCCATACTCAGTACAGAGACATGCCTTTGACTGGAAGCTTTTAGAGTCAATTAACATACGGTATCCAGGTGCAATTAACAGACTAACCTTACAGATACAGCTTTTTGATCCATCAGCTTCCAGAGTATTAGCATGAACTCTCTCTCACAGACACATACTTGACACAGACGCCATCCATACCCACTATACAAACACACACACACACACCTTCCAGTTCACAGACACCTTCCAGTTCACACAAACAGCTTCCAGTACCAACACACACCTTCCAGTTTACACAGACAGCTTCCAGGACCAACACACACGTTCCAGTTCACACAGACAGCTTCCAGGACCAACACACACCTTCCAGTTCAGACACCTTCCAGTTCACACAAACAGCTTCCAGGACCAACACACACCTTCCAGTTTACACAGATAGATTCCAGGACCAACACACACCTTCCAGTTCACACAGACAGCTTCCAGGACCAACACACACCTTCCAGTTTACACAGACAGCTTCCAGGACCAACACACACCTTCCAGTTCACACAGACAGCTTCCAGGACCAACACACACCTTCCAGTTCACACAGACAGTCAGACCAACACACCTTCCAGTTCACACAGACAGCTTCCAGGACCAACACACACCTTCCAGTTCACACAGACAGCTTCCAGGACCAACACACACCTTCCAGTTCACACAGACAGCTTCCAGGACCAACACACACCACCATTATAGTCTCAAGGGCAGCAAGAAAAGGCTTTGCTTACTTCCGCTCCCTGCTGTGTTACTTGTGGCTATTGTTGTCTTTATCCTTCTAGTGAACACCGCCTCCTCCTCCTTCTCTACCTCTCCCTTCCCCCCTTTCTCTTATTCCTCCTCTTCCTTCTCCTCCACGGACTCGCTCTCTAACTTTTTTCCTTTCTCCTCCTTTCTCTTCCTTCCCCATTTCCTCCTCCGTCTTCTCCTCCATTTTCCCTCCTCCTTCTCTCCATATTCCTCCCTTTCTCCTTCTCCACCTTCTCTCCCTCTTTTTCCTCTCCTCCTCCACCACTTCAAACACGGGAGTGAGAGCTGCCACTCCTAGTTCTTAATTCTTTTGTACTGCAATGGCAACTTCCTTTTCTTTTTACCTTTTTTTTCTCTTAGTCTGAAGGAACCGAACCACTAAGATCTTCACCAGGACGGAAGAGGAATTGATGGTAAGTTTGTTTTTATAATGAGCATATTATGAATTAGTGTGAGAACAAAGATAATTTTCACAGTATATTATGAATTGCTACACCTCCATCTCACGAACTATATAGAGATGAAAGTCCGCTATATCAAGGGTCCGTTAGATGTAACCCCCCCCCCCCCACCAAATCCGTTATATGGAGGTTTCACAATACAATTTTAATAAAGTATTCTAAATGTTCGCTTCAAGTACTGTACCTTTAACAAGAGCAGTACTCCCCCCCCCCCCCCCCTCCACCTAAAATGGTCAGCCGAGTGTTAGTAATTTATGTTACTTTACAATCTGTGAATTTTCAGCCCCAGTACACAGGCCCCCCCCCCCCCGCCCCCGCCCCAAACTACACCTCGGGGGCTAGTGGTGTATATAGTGAAACAAGAAGGTGAGATCCCGTAGACTTTACCTTGATACCAGACACACTCTCTCTCTCTCTCTCTCTCTCACTTACTTCCATCACTATTATTACTACAACCACCACTACCACTACTACTACCACAACTACCACTACTACTACCATCAGCCCACACACACACACACTGCAGATATACATACATATATATATAATGTACATACATAAATCGCGTACAGATGTGATAAGAGCAAGTAAAAAATCACTTGAAAATAGTTACACTGCCTCACACACAGTCTCTCTCTCTCTCTCTCTCTCTCTCTCTCTCTCTCTCTCTCTCTCTCTCTTCCACACACACTCACAGTCTTTCTTTCTTTCTCTCTTTCCTTGCTTCTCTCTTTCTCTCCCTCTCTCATACTGTCTCCTGTTTTTCTTTCTCACACACACACACACACACACACCCCCACCCACCCACCCACACACCCACCCACCCACCCACCACCCACCCACCCACACACCCACAACAGTATAAAAACATCACATAAATCCAGCCTTTTAAATCAATCAGCCGCTGACGTAGAATCATTCAGTATAATCAAGATACCCCCCCCTAACCCGCCCCGTACCGCCCCCGCCCCGTACCACTAACCCGCCCCGTACCACCCCCGCCCCTTACCACCATCACCCCCTAACACCACCCCGCCCCGTAACACTCCCACCCAGTAACACCATCCTCACCCCGAACACCACCCCGCCCCGTAACACCTTCCCCACCCCGTACCACCCCCACCCCGTACCAACCTCCCCTCCCCGCCCCACCCCGACCCGGTACCCTTCCTTACAAAAACAAATTGCAAAAAAAAAAAAAAATACTGTTGCGTGGAAAATTGTGTATATATTTATATGAGAGGCTGAATCTGAGTGCTTTCATGCAAGAAAGTTTGAGGGCAGTTGTGTGCATGCATCGCCCCCACCCACCAACCCACCCACCCATCCACACACACACACACACATATACCCACACTTCCAATATTTTATTATTTATGGAAAAAGATTCAGTGGACCTAACCGATGCGTTATGCCTCACTGCTCCGTCGTTAGATTTACTCTGTGTTCCCTCACTTTCCTCCCCATCTCTCACCTCTTTTTCATTTTTCCTTCCCTTTTGCAATTCTAGTTCTCTCTCTTTTTTTATCTATTCTCTCTGTTTTTTTTTTTAACATTCGTTTCTTCGTTTTATTTTCTATTTTCACCTGAATTCTTAACATCATTTGTCTTGATTTTCCTTTTTTTTTATATTTTCCTTTCATTCATTTTGTCTCGTTTATCTTTCCATCATTCTGCCTTTTTTTATTTTTTTTTTATTTTTTATTTTTACTTATTTCTTTGCAACTTTTTTCTCAATTTTTATTCCTCTCTCTCTCTCTCTCTCTCTCTCTCTCTCTCTCTCATTCATCACTTCATTCCTCTGTTCCAATGTTTCGTCTCTACTTTTCAATTCTTTACATTTTAGAATTCTTTTATTTTTTACCGAATCAAATTTCACGAATTCTTTTTTTTTTTTTTTTTTTACACCAGTTGGGATATTTCTTACTTATCGTCATTTATTCCCTTGTTTGTTTTGATTCCTCATTTACTTCCCCCCTTTTCGTTTGTATCCTTTTTGAACCCTGTTTTTGCCTTTTTTTGCTTTCTCTATATTCACAATTCTTTTTCTCTCTCTATTTCCTTTCTTTCTTTCTTTCTTTCTTTCTTTTTTTGGATTTCGTCACCTGATTTTTATTCTATGTTTCTCTTATTCTCATTTTACTTTCCTTCCTCATTTATTTCCTTTTATTAGACATTTATGACTATATCTCTCCCTACTTTATCTTACCCTCCCCTTATTGTCTTCCTCCTTCGACTCCTCCTCCTCCTAGTTCTCTCCCTCCTTCGTCTTCTCCTCCTCCTAGTTCTCTCCCTCTTTCGTCTCCTCCTCCTCCTAGTTCTCTCCCTCCTTCGTCTCCTCCTCCTCCTAGTTCTCTCCCTCCTTCGTCTCCTCCTCCTCCTAGTTCTCTCCCTCCTTCGTCTCCTCCTCCTCCTAGTTCTCTCCCTCCTTCGTCTCCTCCTCCTCCTAGTTCTCTCCCTCCTTCGTCTTCTCCTCCTCCTAGTTCTCTCCCTCCTTCGTCTCCTCCTCCTCCTAGTTCTCTCCCTCCTTCGTCTCCTCTTCCTCCTAGTTCTCTCCCTCCTTCGTCTCCTCTTCCTCCTAGTTCTCTCCCTCCTTCGTCTCCTCCTCCTCCTAGTTCTCTCCCTCCTTGTACTCTTGGAGATAAGCTTATTCTCTTCCTCTTATTCCTCCTCCACTTACTCTTCTCCTTCTTCCTCTCCTATTCTCTTTCTCCCCCTCTTCTTCTCTTCCTAATCCCACTCCCCCTCATCCTCCTTCTCCCTCCTCCTCCCCCTTTTCTTTTTCTCCTCTTCCCCCCCCTCTTCCTGGTGCCCCTGGAGGCGGGGTCGTCCAGGTCCTCTGAAATAATCACTTAAACCAGCGGCAGGTTCCGGCCCATTACCTGGAGGGTGTGTTGCCCATCCCCCTGCCCCTCCCCGCCCTCACCCACTATTTTAACTGCCGCTACCTGCCGCTCCCCGCCACTCCCCACCCTCCCTACTGGCCGTCATCCTTACCTGCCCCTCCCCGCCCATTACCTTAACTGCTGCTACCTGTCACTTCCCCTTTATCATTCTTATTATTTACCTTCATCATTGCCATTCTCTCTATCTCTCTTTTCATTAAAGCATCAGCTATTTCAACTACCTGACCTGACCTGACCTGACCTATCTTAAGTCTCTCGTCTCCCCCCTCTATCTCTCTGTCTCATTCACCTCCGTTTCTCATTCTTCTCTCCTCTCCCCCCGTCCTCCTCTCCCCCCTCCTCCTCTTCCTCTTCCTCCCCCCTTCCTCCTCTTCCCCCCTCCTCCTCTTCCTCTTCCTCCCCCCTTCCTCCTCTTCCCCCCTCCTCCTCTTCCCCCTCCTCCTCTCCCCCTCCTCCTCTTCCCCCCCTCCTCCTCTTCCTCCCCCCTCTTCCTCTTCCTCCCCCCTTCCTCCTCTTCCCCCCTCCTCCTCTTCCCCCTCTTCCTCTTTCTCCCCCCTTCCTCCTCTTCCCCCCTCCTCCTCTTCCCCCCTCCTCCTCGTCCTCCCCCCTCCTCCTCTTCCCCCCTCCCCCTCTTCCCCCCCCCCCTTCTTCCTAAGACGTTACCTCCTCTTAGCCTTTTTTTAACTCGTCTCCAGTTCACTCCAGACTGAACCCGGATTTACACTTGGATTAACACTGAGTAAGACTTGGATTAACACTAAGACATGGATTAACACTGATTAACGCTTGGATTTATAAATGAATTTACACTTGGATTAGCACTGATTAAAACATGGATTAACTCTAGAATTTAACCCTCGGATTTACACTTGATTCACTCTGATTAAGACTTGGATTAACACCTGGATTAATACCAGGATTCACATAGCAATTTAAAATGGAATTACACTTGGATTCACTCCCTAGATGCAGTCCCCAAATTTAGCCCCCAGATTCAGTCCCCAGATTTAGCCCCCAGATTCAGCCCTTCGTAAAATCGGGTGTAAATCGGGGCCCCATCAGGTCTTCCCTCTCGTCTTCAGGAGCCACTTTTTTAATCGGTTTAAAAGACGAGAGTAAATGTGTCGTTTACATTCACTTGAGAACCAGCGTCTCGGCCCCCCCTCTTACCTCCATTACTGCCCCCCCTTATCCCCATTACTTCTTTATGTGCTCTTACTGATGTACTGCTCTCTCTCTCTCTCTCTCCCCTTTTCCCCCCTTCTCTCTCTCTCTCTTCCCCCTTATTCTCTCTCTCTCTCTCTCTCTCTCTCTCTCTCTCTCTCTTTCTCTCTCTCTCTTCCCCCCCTTTTTTCTTCTCTCTCTCTCCTCCCTTTTTTTTCTTCTCTCTCTCTCTCTCTTCCCCCTTTCCCCTCTCTCTCTCTCTCTCTCTCTCTCTTTCTCAACCCTTTAACAACAGATAATATTCGTTTTGCACAATGTTATAGAAAATAGGGTTAGGTTAGGTTAGATTAGGTAGTTCAGGTCAAATCAAGTTATGTTAGATGAGGTCAGGTTAGATCAGGTCAGGTCAGGTTAAGTTAGGTCAGATTAAGTTAGGTTAGGTTTACCAAGCCAATAATCACAAAAAATCGCAGGAGACAGATCAAGTCAGGTATAAACCCAGAATAAGTCGTATCAAAAGTCAGTTCAGTCCGGGCACAACGAGGACATTAGTCAGGGCACAAAAGTTCACGTAATCAAATGTATTTAATTACACGAACGTCACAAAATATCATAAAGCGTTAATTTGCGTAATGTAATTTAGTTCTATTTATTTAACATAACATTTCAACAGTAAAATATATCTGGTGATTTAACACTGACGAAAAGTATTATACTATACTAAAAACTGCACCGTGGATACTGACAATTTTAATACCGTGGATACTGACATTTTTAATTAATACCGTAGATATTGACATTTATATACCGTGGAAACTGACATTTTTTATACCGTGGATACTGACACTTTTAATACCGTGGATACTGACATTTTTAATACCGTAGATACTGACATTTATATACCGTGGAAACTGACATTTTTTATACCGTGGATACTGACACTTTTAATACCGTGAATACTGACATTTTTAATTAATTCCCTAGATATTGACCTTTTTAATACCGTGGATACTGACATTTTTAATACTGATGATAATGTACCTTCAACTGTGGATTATAACGAACGATTTCCTTAAATTGTGGATTATAACGAACGATTTCCTTAAACTGTGGATTATAACGAACGATTTCCTTAAACTGTGGGTTATAACGAACGATTTCCTTAAACTGTGGATTATAACGAACGATTTCCTTAAACTGTGGGTTATAACGAACGACTCCCTTAAACTGTGGATTATAACGAACGATTTCCTTAAACTGTGGATTATAACGAACGATTTCCTTAAACTGTGGGTTATAACGAACGATTTCCTTAAACTGTGGGTTATAACGAACGATTTCCTTAAACTGTGGATTATAACGAACGACTTCCTTCTCTAACATCAACAGAACGTCACTCCTCCACGCGCTATATAACGAACACGCATCTTAGTACACATAAAGCCTCATATAATTTCCTTAACTCTGTCTTCTAAACTAAACAACTAAAATATTCCTCTCAACAATCAATAGTTCTAATATCAACAAAAACAGTGATTGTATTTGTCATGGATATCTTCACTACTCTCCTATAAGCAACTAAAATATTCTTCTCAACAATCAATGGTTCTAATATATCAACAAAAAAACTATGATATATTTGTACTTACATGAAGAGCGTCGCTGGGGTGTTCCCGGCGTCACGTCTTGTACTGACTGACACCTCGCTGCGAACCTGGACACTTTTTATATCACAAATTTCTTTCATTTTCACTTTTCTATCAATTATTTCTTTCATTTCCATCTATTTTCTTTCCATTTTAACTTTTCTATCAATTATTTCTTTCATTTCCATCTATTTTCTTTCCATTTTCACTTTTCTATCAATTATTTCTTTCATTTCCATCTATTTTCTTAATTTACCTTTAATATAATCACACTTTCCACGAATTATCTTTATTTCCTTTGCCAGTTTTCACTTTATCTCTATTTTGTATACCTCATTTTCACTCGTCCTTGAACATGATGGCTCGAGAGGGAACTACATGGAGGACAACTTAACACAAACACTTGAACAGATAAGACGATAAGGCAATTCCTAATATTCTCTTGAGTTTCACCTTATCCAATTCCTTATCTTAGTTTATCTTTCAAGTTCAGTTTTAATAATATCAAGTGTTATTTTTTTCACAGGTGCTTCAGTGCCAGTCAGGATATGAAGCACTGTGGTCGTTCTTACTGTCTGTGGTGAGGTGTGACGTGGTGGTGGTAATGGGTGCTTCATCTACCAGGAATATGAAGCACTGAGGCCCGCCTTACTATGAGCTTCTATAAATATTGTTGCTGTAGAGTTAGGTGCTTCATCTACCAGGGATATGAAGCACTGGGGCCTGTTCTAACTGTGTGCTTCTATAAATATTGTTGCTGTAGAGTAAGGTGCTTCATCTACCAGGGATATGAAGCACTGGGGCCTGTTCTTACTGTGTGCTTCTATAAGTATTGTTGTAGTAAGAGTAAGGTGCTTCATCAACCAGTCATGAAGCAATGAAGTCAAGATTTAATCATCAACAACAAACTCGTCTTAGAAATTACTTAACACACTTTACAAGTCTGTGTATAACAGCGGTGTAGTTATCCAAGTCACCTTCATGTTGTTCTTTTGTTCATTATCATCACTATTTTGTTCTTTCTTCTATCATCACTTTCAGTCTTACATCATTTTTATTTTCTTTCATCACTAATTTTTTCTAGTCTTTTTATTACTTTCAATTAGTTTTTTCATCACTTTTAATTAGTTTATCCGTCACTCAATTAGTTTTTTCATCACTTTTAATTAGTTTATCCATCACTCAATTAGTTTATCCGTCACTCAATTAGTTTTTCATCACTTTTAATTAGTTTATCCATCACTCAATTAGTTTATTCATCTCGTTCACATTTATTCACCACCTCCTTCCTCTTCTATGTCGACTTGAGCTGAAAAAGAGCTACTCGTTGCACCTACGTTGATCTGAAATATAAAACTCTACCTTTCTCTTGAACTACAAAAGGCAACACAGTATCTCATGACCCACAAAAGACTACAGAATCTCTTGTGCCATAAAAGTAACTGTATCATCTCTTGAACTACAAAAGAAAGTACAGTATATCCTGAATTGCAAAACAAGATAGTACCCGGTGCAGTACTGAACCACAAAAGAGAGAGTACGGTACAGAGTACATCCCTGAGTACATCCTGATCTACAAAACAAGAAAATACAGTATCTCTAAAGATCTACAGCCAACATTAGTGTTATTACTACAACAGCCTGTCAGCTATACAATATAATTTTCAAAAAATAGCCTTCATTTACCTCTGTACTTGACGTTGGCACCGAGAGGTTTCCAGTACTGACGGGGCAGTGTTAGTCAATACACACAGGAAATACTACTACAATAACTCCCCTGATAAATGAAGGCTTGGGCCGAAAACCACACATATAAGGGTGTGAAGCCCCCTATGTGTTATGTTAATATTATATATAACTGAATGTCATTACTGAAAAGGTTACTTAAGCAAAGATCTAACACTAAAATCAATTTCTCTACTCACAGATGATTAAAGTTCTTCTCGGTGTGTGTGTGTGGCGGAGGTGGGAATATCTAAATGTCTTTTCAATATGTAATGTCACTTTCAGAATTCGTGGTTTATTTTTCACTACACTATCACTAATTACTTTCATTTTCTCTGTTTTATCATTATTTCATTTTATATTCACTTTTATCATTTTTTTTCTTTTGTTTTCACTTTTCTATCACGATTTTCTTTCCTATTCATTAAACTGTTACTGTGTTGACTGGCAGTGAACTGTTACTGTGTTGACTGGCAGTGAACTGTTACTGTGTTGACTGGCAGTGAACTGTTACTGTGTTAACTGGCAGTGAACTGTTACTGTGTTGACTGGCAGTGAACTGTTACTGTGTTGACTGGCAGTGAACTGTTACTGTGTTGACTGGCAGTGAGTGGTTCTTCTCTTGTCTTGCAATAAACTGTTACTGTGTTGACTGAGAGCGAGTGGTTCTTCACTTGACTAGTACTGAACTGTTACTGTCTTGACTGGCAGATTGGTTCTTCACTTGACTGGTACTGAACTGTTACTGTCTTGACTGGCAGTGAGTGGTTCTTCACTTGACTTGCAATAAACTGTTACTGTCTTGACTGGCAGTGAGTGGTTCTTCTCTTGTCTTGCAATAAACTGTTACTGTGTTGACTGAGAGCGAGTGGTTCTTCACTTGACTAGTACTGAACTGTTACTGTCTTGACTGGCAGTGAGTGGTTCTTCACTTGACTGGTACTGATCTGTTACTGTCTTGACTGGCAGTGAGTGGTTCTTCACTTGACTTGCAATAAACTGTTACTGTCTTGACTGGCAGTGAGTGGTTCTTCTCTTGACTGGTACTGAACTGTTACTGTCTTGACTGGCTGTGAGTGGTTCTTCTCTTGACTTGCAATAAACTGTTACTGTGTTGACTGATCGCGAGTGGTTCTTCACTTGACTAGTACTGAACTGTTACTGTCTTGACTGGCAGTGAGTGGTTCTTCTCTTGACTGGTGCTGAACTGTTACTGTCTTGACTGGCAATGAGTGGTTCTTTTCTTGACTGGCAGTGAGTGGTTCTTTTCTTGACTGGCAGTGAACTGTTACTGTCTTGACTGGCAATAAACTGTTACTGTCTTGACTGGCAGTGAGTGGCTCTTCTCTTGACTGGTACTTAACTGTTACTGTCTTGACTGGCAGTCAGTGGTTCTTCTCTTGACTTGCAATAAACTGTTACTGTCTTGACTGGCAGTGAGTGGTTCTTCTCTTGACTGGTACTGAACTGTTACTGTCTTGACTGGCAATGAGTGGTTCTTTTCTTGACTGGCAGTGAGTGGTTCTTTTCTTGACTGGCAGTGAACTGTTACTGTCTTGACTGGCAATAAACTGTTACTGTCTTGACTGGCAGTGAGTGGTTCTTCTCTTGACTGGTACTTAACTGTTACTGTCTTGACTGGCAGTGAGTGGTTCTTCTCTTGACTGGTACTGAACTGTTACTGTCTTGACTGGCAGTGAGTGGTTCTTCTCTTGACTTGCAATAAACTGTTACTGTTTTGACTGGTACTGAACTGACTGGTTCTTCTCCTGACTCGTCCTTAACTCTCAGCGTCTTGACTGGTACCGACAACTTAACCTGTAAAAGTATGAACCAGTTAGTGGTGAACCTTCACTGTCTCATACTGACTGTTTATAACATGTACAGTGTGTGTGTGTGTGTGTGTGTGTGTGTGTGTGTGTGTGTATGCGTGTGTGTGTGTGTGTATGCGTGTGTGTGTGTGTGTGTGTGTGTGTGTATGCGTGTGTGTGTGTGTGTGTGTGTGTGTGTGTGTGTATGCGTGTGTGTGTGTGTATGCGTGTGTGTATGCGTGTGTGTGTGTGTGTGTGTGTGCGTGTGTGTGTGCGTGTGTGTGTGTGTGTGTGTATGCGTGTTTGTGTGTGTGTGTGTGTGTGAGTGTGTGTGTGTGTATGCGTGTGTGTGTGTGTGTGTGTGTGTGTGAGTGTGTGTATGCGTGTGTGTGTGTGTGTGTGTGTGTGTGTGTGTGTATGCGTGTGTGTGTGTGTGTGTGTGTGTGTGTGTGTGTGTATGCGTGTGCGTGTGTGCAAATATATAGTTTTTTCCTATTTTTTTTTAACAAAGAAATTCACGTCACAGAACAAAGAGCCCCCCCCCCCCTTCAATAAAGTGGTTGCTCTCTCATCGCCGGCCATGAGGCGGGCCAGAGGGAGGAAGAGATGTGGCCTGGGTCTCCTTGGCCAGGTCTATCATTTAGCCGGGCAGAAACTGGGTTAACTGAGGTCTGAGCGACGGCCATTACCGGGCGGGCGGCCACCTCCCCCACGCCTCCTTACCTGCCCAATGACCCGCACTGTGCAGGGGCCGCCCACCCCAGGCACTAATGGAGCCACGCACGGGGGGAGGTGGGGAGAGGAGGAACCCAGCCCTAGGCACGCCCTTGGGGAGCTAACCATCACCTGGGAGGGGAGAGAGGAAGGGAGGAAGAAGGGAAGGGAGGGAGGGAGGTATAACAGCTCCTGGTGGACGGGAGATAAATAGCTGCATGTATTATACCCGGGATCTCCCCACTGCTGCGCTACTCACACCACCTCGTTAATACACATTTTTTACGACAGCAGCTAAAGTCAACGACCCATGCCTCCTCACGACCCCCACCCCTCACGACCCCCACCCCCCTCACGACCCCCACCCCCCTCACGACCCCCACCCCCTCACGACCCCCACCCCTCACGACCCCACCCCTCCCCACCCCCATTTATTATCCGAGGTTTAAGGCATCAAATATACACCAACACGCCACGAACTGTAGACCATTCAGACGTTACCGGCGCCTCACACACATCCTGTGACCCTAAACCATATCTTGTAAAACATGTTAATGAACAAATAAAATAAATTGGTATTACATGTCCAATGAGCCTTGCGGTAAATGAAATAAACTTAAAAACGATTTACAATATATTCATCATTAACTTAAATTAATATCTAACTTTCGGCCAAACAAAAATATTTCACTTTTCTCTGCCATAGTTGACACGAGAAACAATTTATCAGAAGACATAGTTATTACAGACTAGACAGAGCGCAAGTAGACATTAAATGTACACCACAGACAGACAGATATATCAACACCACACACCTCTGACATGCATATGGCAACACCACACACCTCTGACAGACATATGTCAACACCACACACCTCTGACATGCATATGGCAACACCACACACCTCTGACAGGCATATATCAACACCACACACCTCTGACAGACATATGTCAACACCACACACCTCTGACAGACATATGTCAACACCACCACCTCTGACAGGCATATAGCAACACCACACACCTGACAGACATATGTCATCACCACCACCTCTGACAGACATATGTCAACACCACACACCTCTGACAGACATATGTCAACACCACACACCCCTGACAGACATATGTCAACACCACACACCTCTGACATATATCAACACCACACACCTCTGACAGACATATGTCAACACCACACACTCCTGACATACATCAACACCACACACCCCTGACATACATCAACACCACAATCACCTCTGACATACATCAACACCACAATAAGCTGGACACACACGACACCACAATGACCATTTTCTCTCTATGTAATAAAAACTCAGTCAACCTAAGTAATAGTTTAAATCCTTCTAAAATTTATCCACACCTCACCCAAGGCAATAAATTATAGTATATAGTTCTGGTTATAGGTGAACCTCGTGTATAGTTTAGCTGGCAACACGACGCCTGAACACTGGGGAGGACAACTCTACCTGTCACTGAAGCCTTGAGAAACACAGGTAACAGATGACCCTCTCATTAAGACGACCAAGGTGCATTACCTAATGAGGCGAGTGCTACATCTTACCTGAGAACCACTAGTATATGTTTTTCATGTTAGTTGTCCCTCGTGCAACGAGGATGGCCGGGCAGGGTGACACTATGGGCAAGTTTCTTTACGCCATTTGCCTCTGTCTACCCAGCAGTAATTGGGAACCTGGATGTTAATTTGTGGATCGTGTTCCGAGGTAATGGGTAGCCAGTGCAGTTGGCGAGTTGTCCGGTCTTCTCAGACTATTCCTTGACACTGGGTCATGCAACTCGTTAACTTAGGGTGTGGTTGTTGTGTTGGCGACAGCTTCTACACCTTAAACAAATTCACGCCTAGGAGGCCCTTGGGCCGGCCATCCTCGTTACGTGAGGGGAACCATTATGTTTTTTATGTACTGTGACACGATCTATTGCTATGGTCTATATTGCCAGTAGTAGTAGTAGTAATAACAATGATGATGATAATAATAATAATAATAATAAGCAACTATATGACAAGGTGTGACGTGAAATAGGTAAGAAAACGTAACATGGTGTGGCGTGACAGTAACTCATCACGGGGTCCTCTCACTACACCACACCATGCCTTGGGGGACACATTATAGGAATTATAGGCCAATACCTGAAAAGAGAGCAGTGTGTGTGTGTGTGTGTGTGTGTGCGTCAACAAGGGCTGGGGCAGCTATCAGCACTAACACACCCTCCAGCTCGTCCACAAAGGGAGCCCCGTGTGTGTGTGTGTGTATGTATACGTGTACGTGTCTATATATATATGTGTATGTGTGTGTGTGTGTGTGTGTGTGAAAGGAGATTCCCCACGTTATGAGAGAGAGAGAGAGAGAGAGAGAGAGAGAGAGAGAGAGAGAGAGAGAGAGAACGAAAAGAGGGGAACGACACAGGAATAGAACCCGAGAGGGGACGAGGGAATACACAAGCGAGGGGAAAAAAATAAAATTGGTGGGGAATTTCTAACCATTTATTTTTAGTCCAATTTCCAGCGTCTTATCCTTGAAGGACCCGTTGTATTATTCGTCTATCATACATTTATAAAGATGTATGATGTATTAGATGTATTTTTTTTAGGTTGGGGTGGGGTGGGGTTGGGTGGGGTGGGGTGGGGTGGGGTTGGGTGGGGTTGGGTGGGGTGGGGTGGGGTTGGGTGGGGTGGGGTTGGGTGGGGTGGGGTTGGGTGGGGTTGGGTGGGGTTGGGTGGGGTTGGGTTGGGGTGGGGTGGGGTTTATTATAATAGCCACAAAACAGATTCTCATATAGATTTGTTTAAAGATAAATTAGATCATTTACGTGTGTGTGTGTGTGTGTGTGTGTGTGTGTGTTTTAGTTAATTTAACACCCCTTCCTTAAATCCCGTGTGTACCCTCCTCCTCCCTCTCACCCCGCCATAGACGTCCCTCTCACTCCCCCATTACCACCCCCCCCACACCACAATCAACCACTATCCTAAAAACCCACAGTCCCACACCCATTACTACCACCATCACTCACAACTTCAACTACCACCATTACTCACAACCCAGAAGTACCACCATTATTCCTCTCCCACTCACCCATCATTCTCACCCCACCCCACTCCACACACTTTATTCTCACCCCACCACCACTCCACACCCTTCATTCTCACCCCACTCCACACCCCACCACCACTCCATCCACCCCGATCATTCTCACCCCACCCCACTCCATCCACTCCGATCATTCTCACCCCACTCCACTACACACACTCCATCATATTCACCCCACTCCCCACCAGCCGTCATAGTCACCCCCTTCCCGGAGTGGCCAATCCGACCAACTTCTCCCACAGATAACTAATTATGTAGCTGGGAATTAATTAGGTTTGTGGATGTCGCAGTTTCTGACGGACTAATTTGACGGCTTAAAAGGGAGTCTGGAACGGAGGTGCTCGGCGGCCTGGAATTCCTGGAATGACTGCCAGATGTAGATTTATGCATTGCTCCTAAGCTCAACCTCTCCATCCCCTCCCCACACCCCCTCCCCTTCACCCCCCTCCCCACTTCTCACCCCCTCCCCTTCACCCCCCTCCCCACTTCTCTCACCCCCTCCCCTTCACCCCCTCCCCACTTCTCTCATCCCCTCCACCCGTCACACTAAAGCTTTGTTCCACTTTTATCCCACTTTAATGCTTTATAATACTTCAGCTTAATTTTTTGCTCAGACTTCAGCTAACTTTTCTTGTTTTACTTCAGCTAACTTCACAAAACCTCAGCTAACTTCACAAGACCTCAGCTAACTTCACAAGACCTCAGCTAACTTCATAAGACCTCATCTAACTTCATAAGCCCTCAGCTAACTTCACAACACTTCAGCTAACTTCATAAAACCTCAGCTAACTTCATAACACTTCAAATAGCTTGATAAAGACCAGCTAACTTCCTGCTATCCATTTAAGTTCCCTTCTTGGGCAAACCTCAGCTAAGATCATAAAGTCAAACGTCAGCTAATTCTTCGACTTCTTCACATTACAACTAACTGTACTTTCATTAGACTTCAGCCAAGTTAGCGATCAAATAAATTACCTTCTTTATAAGGCTTTAAATACGTTTTCTTTTTAATCAGACTTAAGATATGTTTTCTACTTAGACTTTCGATACGTTTTCTACTCAGTCAGACTCTAAATATTCCCGTCTTGTCCGACACACTACCACCACCTGTCAATACGCCACCATCGCTTGTCAATACGCCACCATCACCTGTAAATACGCCACCACCACCTGTCAATACGCCACCATTACCTGTCAATACGCCAGCACCACCACCTGTCAATACGCCAGCACCACCACCTGTCAATACGCCACCATCGCTTGTCAATACGCCACCATCACCTGTAAATACGCCACCACCACCTGTCAATACGCCACCATTGCCTGTCAATACGCCAGCACCACCACCTGTCAATACGCCAGCACCACCACCTGTCAATACACCACCACCACCACCTGTCAATACGCCACCATTACCTGTCAATACGACACCACCACCACCTGTCAATACGCCACCACCACCACCTGTCATACGCCACCACCACCACCTGTCAATACGCCACCACCACCTGTCAATACGCCACCATCACCTGCCAATACGCCACCACCACCACCTGTAAATACGCCACCACCACCTGTCAATACGCCATCACCTGCCAATACGCCACCACCACCACCTGTCAATACGCCACCACCACCTGCCAATACGCCACCACCACCTGTCAATACGCCACCATCACCTGCCAATACGCCACCACCACCACCTGTAAATACGCCACCACCACCTGTCAATACGCCACCACCACCACCTGTCAATACGCCACCACCACCTGTCAATACGCCACCATCACCTGTCGACATACCACCTATCGACACACCACCACCATATATGAAGCCACCTCCCTCTACTCACACATTATAAACTCACAAAGGTTACATGAAACATATTGAAAAAGCTCACCATCTTTTTTTCGACTACAATAGAGAGAAAAAGACAGATGAAAAATATACATTGTCACAATATTCTGTTAATGTGATTGGATAGATTATACATGAATAAGGATTATCCGTTAATACCATTGTACTGGAAATAAAAATATATGTATTTTAATAGAAGAGTATTGTAGGAAAAATACATGGAGTCACTTCCTTTCATTAATGTCACTAAAGGTCTGTGAGGGAAAAAAATTGAAGTAAGGAATGTGAAATGTGTATCCAGACTCTGGTGTAAGGGACCTGCCGAGACGACGCGACATGGTTCCTTCTAATCTTGAATGCACGCTCTAACAATTTCTGAGCGATCCTTCACATACTTCCCTTTTCAGGCGAAGAATACTCCTCTCTCTCGCTAGACTCGGAAATCCAACTGAGACCTGCCAAAATTCTCCCCGTTTTCCCTCTGTCGGCGGTCTTCCAGCCGGCTGGACTCGGGTCTGGAATGATGACAGCCACATTTCATACGCATCGCAAACCTCCGAGATATTGTCCTCCTCGTTTTCCATAATCTGCTTCAGCGGTGTGGTGTGGGTCGGACGATCAATGTCTCGCAGCAGCGGCCTTGGACACTGTATCATCTTGAGGCGCCAGGGGACGGGGTGGTGCTCTGGGGGACGGGGTGGTGCTCTGGGGAACGAGGTGGGGTGGGGCTCTGGGGGATGAGGTGGGGTGGGGTTTTGGGGGACGAGGTGGGGTGGTGCTCTGGGGGACAAGGTGGGGTGGGGCTCTGGGGGATGAGGTGGGGTGAGATTTTGGGGGACGAGGTGGGGTGGGGTTTTGGGTGACGAGGTGGGGTGGGGTTTTGGGTGACGAGGTGGGGTGGGGCTCTGGGGGACGAGGTGGGGTGGGGTTCTGGGGGACGAGGTGGGGTGGGGCTCTGGGGGACGAGATGGGGTGGTGCTCTGGGGGACGAGGTGGCGCTCTGGAGGATGACGTGAGGCGGTGCTCTGGGGTAAAGGTCACCACACTCAGGGCCGGGGTAGTGCACTAGATGACAGAGGCAGTGTTCCTCCAACAGTGCCATCACCACCACTACCATTAAACCACCACCACTACTCACTATCATCACCACCATCACCACCCACTATCACCATTATCCACCACCACCCACTATCACCACTACCACCACCAGCTCAGTAACTTTATAGGGCCGGCAGGAAAGCTTTAATAATCTGCACCTCAAAGGCCCACCAATATTGAATGAAGTCGGCGATTTAGCTTATCTGACACGTAGGCCGCTCAAGGGGGGGGGGGGGGTAAAATGAAGAGAGGAGGCGAAAAGGGAAGAGGAAAATGGAGAGGAGGAGGAGGAAAGGGAAAAGAAAGAGAGGAGGAGGGGGAAGGAAAGGAAGAGAAAAGTGGAGAGGGAAGAGGAAATTGAAGAGGAGGAAAGGGAAGAGAAAATGAAGAGAGGAGGAGGAGGAAAAGAAAAAGAGGAGGAGGAGAAAGGGGTGGGGGAAAATGAAGAGATGAGGTGGAGGAGAGAAAAGGAAGAGGAGAATGATGATAGGAAAGCGAAAAAGAGATAAATAAGTGGATAAGAGGGTCTCTCTCTCTCTCTCTCTCTCTCTCTCTCTCTCTCTCTCTCTCTCTCTCTCCACTGCCTTATTTAATTTGGGTCAATATCTCGCCTATAGTTTATTGGGGTCACATGAACATTAGGCACACCATGTTCCTAACCCAACCTAACCTAACCTAACCCAACTCCTCTTAACCTCACCTAATCTACCCAAACCTAAGCTAACTTAACATAATGTAACCTAATATAACCTAACCTAGGCTCCCAGGTAAATTAAGGTGGTTAATCTTCCCAGGTAAATTAAGGTAGTTAATCTTCCCAGGTAAATTAAGGTGGTTAATCTTCCCAGGTAAATTAAGGTAGTTAATCTTCCCAGGTAAATTAAGGTGGTTAATCTTTAAGTGAAATAAGCTGGGTTGCCTAATCAGGTGATCCGCTAAAACTTGTCCTGTCAAGAGATTAAATTGATTTTAAGTTTATTAATACATCCCGTTTTCTATTCTCATACAATGTACTCACAAGAAAACGTCAATAGTGATACAATGTAAACAGTGAAGGAGGTAAGAGTACCATGCACAGAGTTACCACCAAGAGAAAGTATACCTGTAGAAGTAGTGAAAGTATACCTGTAGAAGTAGTGAAAGTATACCTGTAGAAGTAGTGAAAGTATACCTGTAGAAGTAGTGAAAGTATACCTGTAGAAGTAGTGAAAGTATACCTGTAGAAGTAGAGAAAGTATACCTGTAGAAGTAGTGAAAGTATACCTGTAGAAGTAGTGAAAGTATACCTGTAGAAGTAGTGAAAGTATACCTGTAGAAGTAGTGAAAGTATACCTGTAGAAGTAGTAAAAGTATACCTGTAGAAGTAGTGAAAGTATACCTGTAGAAGTAGTGAAAGTATACCTGTAGAAGTAGTGAAAGTATACCTGTAGAAGTAGAGAAAGTATACCTGTAGAAGTAGTGAAAGTATACCTGTAGAAGTAGTGAAAGTATACCTGTAGAAGTAGTAAAAGTATACCTGTAGAAGCAGTGAAAGTATACCTGTAGAAGTAGCGAAAGTATACCTGTAGAAGTAGTGAAAGTATACCTGTAGAAGTAGTAAAAGTATACCTGTAGAAGCAGTGAAAGTATACCTGTAGAAGTAGCGAAAGTATACCTGTAGAAGTAGTGAAAGTATACCTGTAGAAGTAGAGAAAGTATACCTGTAGAAGTAGTGAAAGTATACCTGTAGAAGTAGTGAAAGTATACCTGTAGAAGTAGTGAAAGTATACCTGTAGAAGTAGTGAAAGTATACCTGTAGAAGTAGAGAAAGTATACCTGTAGAAGTAGTGAAAGTATACCTGTAGAAGTAGTGAAAGTATACCTGTAGAAGTAGTGAAAGTATACCTGTAGAAGTAGAGAAAGTATACCTGTAGAAGTAGTGAAAGTATACCTGTAGAAGTAGTGAAAGTATACCTGTAGAAGTAGTGAAAGTATACCTGTAAAAGTAGTGAAAGTATTGAAAGAAAATATACATTATAAAAAGTGTTTTAAGTAGATGCTAAGACCACGATTCACTGCCTCTCAGCTAAGACGGATACTGCTCTTTATCTGTCACTAACACAGTCTCTCTGGCTGTCTGTCTCTCAGCTAAGACGGATACTGCTCTTTATCTCTCACTAACACAGTCTCTCTGGCTGTCTGTCTCTCAGCTAAGACGGATACTGCTCTTTATCTCTCACTAACACAGTCTCTCTGGCTGTCTGTCTCTCAGCTAAGACGGATACTGCTCTTTATCTGTCACTAACACAGTCTCTCTGGCTGTCTGTCTCTCAGCTAAGACGGATACTGCTCTTTATGTCTCACTAACAGTCTCTCTGGCTGTCTGTCTCTCAGCTAAGACGGATACTGCTCTTTATGTCTCACTAACAGTCTCTCTGGCTGTCTGTCTCTCAGCTAAGACGGATACTGCTCTTTATGTCTCACTAACAGTCTCTCTGGCTGTCTGTCTCTCAGCTAAGACGGATACTGCTCTTTATGTCTCACTAACAGTCTCTCTGGCTGTCTGTCTCAGCTAAGACGGATACTGCTCTTTATCTCTCACTAACACAGTCTCTCTGACTGTCTGTCTCTCAGTCTGTCTGTCTCTCCCTCACCTCATTTTGGCAGTGACCATAAGGTCCCCGGCAGCAAGAGAATATTATCATAGTCATCCTTAGCTGTATGTGTGGCACAGCACTGCCTTGCCCCCGCCTGGTTCATATCACCCGCACACACACTCTCTAAATCTGCCAACATTAAGCGAGTTTACGAGCTCGGCTCTCATTTGAAAGTCATGCTCCCCGAAGTTGGCTGTGAGCGCCACTCTCCCTCGCCAAAGTTAGAGAGTTGGCGGTCAAGTTTCGCGTTATCCTTCAAGTTGTTAGCTAACTTATTCACCTGCCTTCGTCCAGGACGGCTTTTAGGGGTCATATTTTTCCTGAAAATAGTAATTGGGGCCGACATTACCAGTTTATCTTTTCCAAGTCAACCCGGAAGCTTAAACTTTTATATATGCAAGTCTCGACCTTAATTATTACCTGTGTCCCCCAACTGGTGCCTAAGACGAAAATACTTTAAAACACTATTATTACTGTTAATAGCTCACCCCTGTGTACCTGAGCATTACCCGCACCAAACATCGATCTGATAATACCTTGCAAAATACACCGCTTGATATAAGACCTCTTGTTTATATAATTTTATAATACTTTTATGTCTGTTTATCTATAATACCACGTTAATAAACACTATACTCGCTACATATAATCGAAAATGGGATCGAACTTTGGTCTCTTAGTGTGAAGGAGAGAATGGTGTAATAAAACAGTGCGGATATTGTACAAAGTCACTTACCACTCCGCCACAACCATACCATTTTGGGCAGGGTGGTTGATGGGATGGCGGCGGCTTGCATACTCGCCCGCCTCCCTCCCACACACCGTCACCACCCAATATACAGTATATTTCACAATGAACTCTTATTTATAACGTCAAACACACTTCCTCCAAACGCAGTCCTAATCCCTACAGAATCCAATCCCCTTCCTTGCGTTTCAATCTCAATCCCTACAGAATCCAATCCCCTTCCTTGTGTTTCAATCCTAATCCCTACAGAATCCAATCCCCTTCCTTGTGTTTCAATCTCAATCCCTACAGAATCCAATCCCCTTCCTTGTGTTTCAATCTCACTCCCTACAGAATCCAATCCCCTTCCTTGTGTTTCAATCTCACTCCCTACAGAATCCAATCCCCTCTCTTGCCTTCCACAATCGAATCACCCAGCGAATCCAATCGTCTTCCTTGCATCTCAAACCTAATCTCAAGAATCTAATCTTCTTCAGTGGGTGGCAGGCGTGTGTGCGTGAGAGAGAGAGAGAGAGAGAGAGAGAGAGAGAGAGAGAGAGAGAGAGAGAGAGAGAGAGAGAGATCAGGTGTCGTCAAGTACAGGTGAACTTGCCTCATGTGTCGTCCTGAGAAAACTAACTTAAGACTCGTCCAACTTGAAGCCGACAATCAAGTTTCCCGGTAAAACTTGATCAAACTTAAGGTTGAGTTAGAACTTACCATTACATTACAGGGAGTACCAGATGCTAGGGCTACTATGTGGATGATAGCCTGAGTGTCCTGTTAACTTAGAGAAATGCTATCATGGTATTGCTATCCTGCTGGCCTGTTTTTTCTCCCTGTGACTTGTTTGTCTTCTCGTCTCTCTTATTCTCGTTTATTTTCTCTAATTCTCCAGTTTTCTCCTCTTCCGTTACCTTTCTTTCTCTCCTTTATTGTTATGTCTCTCTCCATTCCTTCCTGTTCTCTCTCCTATCCTGTCATCTCTTTCACCTATCCTGTTATCTCTCCTCTTCAGTTATCTCCCCTCCTCCTGTTATCTCTCTTACCTTACTCTCTTGTTACCTCTTCTCCTATTATCTCTCCTCCCTGTTATCTCTCCTCCCTGTTATCTCTCTCCCCTGTTATCTCTCCCCCCTGTTATCTCTCTCCCTGTTATCTCTCTCCCTGTTATAGCTCCTCCTGTTATCTCTCTCCCCTGTTATATCTCTCCCCTGTTATCTCTCCTCCCCTGTTATCTCTCCCCCCTGTTATCTCTCCCCCTGTTATCTCTCCCCCCTGTTATCTCTCTCCCCTGTTATCTCTCCTCCCTGTTATCTCTCCCCCTGTTATCTCTCTCTCCTGTTATCTCTATTACCTTACTCCCCTGTTATCTCTCTCCTGCTATCTCTCCCCCTGTTATCTCTCTCCCCTGTTACCTCTCCCCCTGTTATCTCTACCCCCTGTTATCTCTCCCCCTGTTATCTCTCTCCCCTGTTATCTCTCCCCTGTTATCTCTCTCCCCTGTTATCTCTCCCCCTGTTATCTCTCTCCCCAGTTATCTCTCTCCCCTGTTATCTCTCCCCTGTTATCTCCCTCCTCCCCCCCCCCCTGCACACCCATTACCCTCTTCCAGTATTCCGGTCACATTTCTTGCTCCACTCCGGCTTCCGCCAATCGCCTAAATGTATGCCGCCTCATTACGTGGGTCATCCCGCTAATCCCAAAGCAAATTTAAACTATTCCAATGTAAACACAAAGTTAAAAGGCCCGTTCATGGATTCTGATGGATTCGTTGATGCATGAACCTGGGGGGGGGGGGGGGAGGTGGAGGGGGTTGTGTGGGGTGGGAGGTAGGGAGGGGTGAAGGAGAGAGAGAGAGAGAGAGAGAGAGAGAGAGAGAGAGAGAGAGAGAGTTGAAAATTAAGTGAAAATCTGATGCTTCTAAATACCCATTGTATAATTTTTTCAACATAGTCAACAAAGTGTAAAAAAAAAAAAAAAAAAAAAAATACAAAAATAAATAAAAAATAAAAATCACTACAGATTTCACATGTCGTTAACCACTTCACTCGTATGAAAAGTTTGTCGAGAAAATCACCCGTGAAATTCTATTGTAAATCTATAAAGTTTAATTTGGGGGATGATATTTCACTCTATTACCGGTATGGGGTTAGGTTAAGTGAGGTTAAGTTAAGTTAGGTTAGGTTAAGTGAGGTTAAGTTAGGTTAGGTTAGGTTAGGTTAGGTTAGGTTAAGTGAGGTTAAGTTAGGTTAGGTTAGGTTAGGTTAGGTTAAGTTAGGTTGGGTTAGGTTAGGTTGGGTTAGGTTAAGTTAGGTTAGGTTAAGTTAGGTTAGGTTAGTTTTACTCCTTCCTTAACCACCAGTGACTTTATCTGTACCCAAGATCTAACACATACATACATACTCACACACACACACTCACACACACACACATACATACTGACACATACACATACACACACACACACACACACATACATACTGACACATACACACACACACACACACACACACACACAAACACACACACACACACAAATTGACCGCAACCATATTCCAGGATTAGCAAACAGAGAGAAATAAACTATCAAACAGTTTGTACGCTTTCATCTTTTTAGATAGGATACGATGCCTGTTACATACATACATACATACAGTACATACATACATACATACATACATAAATATATACATGGTAATATACACATTCATGCTAATATACAGTGATTTAACATAATTTTTATAGTAATTCACACATATACAACAAAGATGAGGAAATGAAGGGAATAATCACCATAATTAGTTACCAAAAGAAATAACTAATGAGGAGGCAACTAATTATCTCAAGCAATTACCCTGTTACTGCCTCAATTACCAAAAGAAAAACACAAAAAAAGCATTAATGTTAGCAAGACGTGTATACAACCTGTTAGTGTCCAAATGATGGTGAAAAAATTAAAATAAATAAATAAATTACCCACAATCCCCTGACCCCCAAAATCCGCCTCACCTAACCTAACCTTACCTCACCTGACCTGACCTTAACCTGACCTGACCTTAACCTGACCTGACCTTAACATGACCTGACCTTAACTTAACCCGACCTTAACTTAACTTAACCTAACCTACCCTAACCTAACCTGTCGCTCCCTCAATAATTTTTTTCGAAATAATTAGCTAAATTAATCACTAGACGACTAATTATCACAATAAATAAATAAATAAATAAATAAATAAATAAATAAACGCATTAATGTTAGTACTAAGACGTGTGTTGGTAAAAAAATTCAGCCAACCTGACCCATAAATGAAGGCAAGATGTCGCCTGTCAATCTACAGGTTCAAGACATCGTGCCATACCTAGCCAAGCAACCTTTATAGCCAGGATATCGTGCCATAACTAGCCAAGCAACCTTTATAGCCAAGATATCGTGCCATACCTAGCCAAGCAACCTTTATAGCCAGGATATCGTGCCATAACTAGCCAAGCAACCTTTATAGCCAAGATATCGTGCCATACCTAGCCAAGCAACCTTTATAGCCAGGATATCGTGCCATAACTAGCCAAGCAACCTTTATAGCCAGGATATCGTGCCATAACTAGCCAAGCAACCTTTATAGCCAAGATATCGTGCCATAACTAGCCAAGCAACCTTTATAGCCAGGATATCGTGCCATAACTAGCCAAGCAACCTTTATAGCCAAGATATCGTGCCATAACTAGCCAAGCAACCTTTATAGCCAGGATATCGTGCCATAACTAGCCAAGCAACCTTTATAGCCAGGATATCGTGCCATAACTAGCCAAGCAACCTTTATAGCCAAGATATCGTGCCATAACTAGCCAAGCAACCTTTATAGCCAGGATATCGTGCCATAACTAGCCAAGCAACCTTTACAGCCAGGATATCGTGCCATATCTAGCCAAACAACCTTTATAGCCAAGAAACAGAACATTTCCAGTCGTATAGCTTTTATAACCACGATCTAGCCAGTGTGAGAAGTTGGCCGGAGCGCATCAACATATTCGTCAAATATCCTACATCAAATATATATTTTCCAGGACTGGGAATGGTGGCAGCGGTGGGAACTGGCTGGACTCGGGCCAGGCTGTTGGGTAAAGTTTTTATGTTTCAGTACAGACTGTCTGGAGCAGGGCGGTGTGGGAGCCGGCCGACCTCCCTCCACTTTCTTCAACTTTGGCAATAACTTCTGGATAGTTTTGCTGGAAAGATTACTGCAGCATTTGAATAGGATGCTCAGAATGATAAGCTGCAGGAGTTTTATAAGTTATCTATACCGCAGAGATATAAAAATAACTGAAAAATTCTAGTTCAGTGAAAAATTCTATGTCCGCACAGCAAGAGTTAATGAAAAATTTTGTCCGCACAGCAAGAGTCAATGAAAAATTCTGTCCGCACAGCAAGAGTCAATGAAAAATTCTGTCCGCACAGCAAGAGTTAATGAAAAATTCTGTCCGCACAGCAAGAGTTAATGAAAACCGAAAAAAAAATCCTGGGTGAAATGAATGATTAATTCAGTGGAACGGAAATTGACTATTTATATTTAGACTAATTTTGTTTATACTGGACTTAGTTGATAATGAAATCTAAATTGACTGCCAGTTATTTCAGGTGCAGTTGGTGTCTACTTTTTGGTATTCTATTTAACACACACACACACACGCGCACACACATAAAAGCACGCACACGCACACACACACACACACACACACTACTCAAACTCTACAATAGTTTTTACATAAACTTAACTTTCTTCCCACCTCAGATCATGAAGTAGAAAATTTTTTTAGCTTAATCAATGAACATATGACAACCATTTCGATATCACCTGATAATTACACCCCCTTACTCTAACCTAACCTATTAAAATTTAACCTAATCTAACCTATTAAAATTTAACCTAATCTAACCTAACCTATTAAAATTTAACCTAATCTAATCTAACCTAACCTATTAAAATTTAACCTAATCTAACCTAGCCTAACCTATTAAAATTTAACCTAACCTAATCAAACTTAACCTAATCACTTAACTAAGACGGTGAAAAAAAGCATAAAACAGGCGATCGACCAAGTGGGTGGAGGTCACCAACTCTCACCACACGTCAATTCGTCGTGGATGAGACAGACAGACAGACAGACAGACAGACAGAGCAATATCGTATAAGCTTCATATAATACAAATCCCAAGTGGCACTGAGGATTACCCACTTGTGAGACCTAGAGCCGTTTAATCCCTGACAAGATAACAGTACAGACACAACGATCACGCGACAACAATCAAGCATTATTGCCCTCACCGCTGCTGGCTACCTGTGTGCACCTGAACCCCGCCTTTGTGAATTAAGGCATCGTGGTGGTTGCTCGACACTAAGGGGTAAGGGGTGGTGGTTGCTCGACACTAAGGGATAAGGGGTGGTGGTTGCTCGACACTAAGGGATAAGGGGTGTGTCTGTCAGTCTTGCTGATGTCCTTCCTGATGTCATTTGATGCTCCTCCTGACATCCATACTGCTGACACTACGGGGGTGTTAAGTCCACCTTGTTGTGGCTATGTCAGTCTTGTTGGTGTCCCTCATGACGTCTTTTGATGTTTGCAATAGCTCATAGGAGCGATTTTGGCTTGTGCAGGACAATAAGACCCTTGTCGTTGACGCGATGAGTATAATTCGGTCAAAACTTGTTAAAGAACAATTCACATATAACAACTGCTGGTATATCAGGACACAGTTTGTATAATATGATCAATATAAAGTACATAAATACACGTATTAAAGTTATTTAGAGTTCTTTGAGGACTTTATAGTTCACAATCACACTCACGTTTTGGGGTCTCGGGTTAGAACAACGTGAACAAATATAACATCCTGCAGGTAGATGTTGGCTGATGAGAATCAAGATGTTGCCTCTACAGTAGATGGCGAAACTCCGGTCCTAAGGCAGTCACACAGCAGCTACCAGTTCCATCTGTCTTAGTAAGCTATTCTGAGTTGTAAACAGTTTCTTCACTCAACATGTGGCTGGCACTTGACAATAACAATGCTCCTCCTGACATTCATACTGCTGGCATTTGATGATGCTTCTCCTAACACTTGATGATGCTTCTCCTGACACTTGATGATGCTTCTCCTGACATCCTTATTGCTGACATTACGGGGGAGGGGGGTGGTAAATCCTCGTGTTGCCTCTCTGTCAGTCTTGTTGATGTCCTTCCTGATGTCACTTGATGCTCCTCCTGACATCCATATTCCTGACACCACGTTGTTAAACTTGACGTTGTTTATATAAATTTCAACCACCAGATGACCAATTTTTAAATCAGTTCCAACTTATTACTGAACCCGTGTGTGCTCGAGGGGACGCAGGACTCCAGCAAGTTTCAGGAAAATCTGTTAATCTTATCAAGACTCTTCACGTCTGCAGAAAGAGTCGGGCCCAGACGAGCACACTACAGGATGTGCGTTACCCAGCACTAACGTAACCCATCCCTTAACCACTAACCTAACCCATCCTTTAACCACTAGCCTAACCCATCCCTTAACCACTAACCTAACCTAACCTTAACCACTAGCCTAACCCATCCCTTAACCACTAACCTAACCTAACCTTAACCACTAACCTAACCCATCCCTTAACCACTAACCTAACCCATCCCTTAACCACTAACCTAACCCATCCCTTAACCACTAACCTAACCTAACCTTAACCACTAGCCTAACCCATCCCTTAACCACTAACCTAACCTTAACCACTAACCTAACCCATCCCTTAACCACTAACCTAACCCATCCCTTAACCACTAACATAACCTTAACCACTAAGCTAATCTAACCTTCACCACCTTATCTTAAAAAAATATTACCCTATAAACATGAACATCTTCCCTGAGAGCTGTTCATTACCTTTTAGGAGATATATTACCGTGATTTATCCCGTGTGTGTGTGTGTGTGTGTAAACCGTCAACACCTATACGAGTTTACACCATCGACGTCACTACTACACTGCGTATACCTGGATGGTGTGGTCGTTCCTAGTAATTTACGTTCTAATGACCTACATGTTGTGGTCGTTCTTACTAATTTTCGTCCTAATGTTCACAAAAGCAACTGTGAGAGGAAACACGAACACCCCAAAACACGGGAGCGACTTAAATATCAGTCTGGTAGTCCCAACACGTTCAAACAACTTATTGTAATGTCCACCACTGAACTAACACACTATTTACAAATGTTGAGGAATCACAAGTTTTCCCCTGGCCGCTCCACCAGTTTCTGCCCAGTGTAAAATCACACAACTCACAGACTGGTTCAAGGAAGCCTCTGCCTCTGAGCCTCCCCACACACACAATATAGGAACTAAACCACAATGCTGGAATCACAACAAAGGAACATTCTTCAAAGGCCATATACGGCACAAAGACCATTACCACAAAAGAGAAACTTGTAAATTCGGATAATCAGGAGGTTCGGTTTACCGGGGTCGTGCAAGGGATGGTAGTCTCCAAGCGGGGCCAACTTACATCAGCTGATGCGAGGCGTGATCCCCTGGGCGACGTTATGCAAATTCTTAGACAAACATATTAACGGAAAATTATCTCCAAGTGCTACCGAGTAAATTCATGGACTCTTAGCTCAAGTGTGTGCCGAGATGCTGTACATTTCTCGAGAATAAAGGTCAAAATTGTC
>CAUDMG010000687.1:30000-37500 GCA_958450375.1 Homarus gammarus | reverse complement strand
CACCCTGTTATGCCGAACAAATAACACTCAAGCTTTCTTATACTTGATGTTCTTCTCTCAGTTAAGAGGCTAAATCATTTGAAGAACTCGTCGACAGAATGGTTAGAAGTACAAGTCACGTCTGGAGCCGACATAATATTCCCGACCGTCTGGTAGGATGTGGCCCCGTGTCCTCCCAATTTCATCTGCCAATAATCGTAAATGGTGCGTCTCTCAGAACGCAGGAGACTGTTAAAAAGGATGAAAGAAAAATGAAGTGATATTTGCGGTGTTGTGGGGCGGAGACAAGGAGGAACCACAAGGACCAATATCCCGGCTTATTCCAGCGGGCCAGCGACTTACCCGCCCTCATTACCGCACCTCTCAACAATGACGACGACGACACGAGGAGATTCAACGTTGGGTGGAGATGGTTGTTGGGTGGTATGGTGGTAGTAGGTGGTGGTGGTGGCTGTGGTGGTAGTGATGGTTGTGGGTGGTATGGTGGTAGTAGGTGGTGGTGGTGAAATTGTGGTGATAGTGATGGTTGTGGGTGGCATGGTGGTTTTGGTGGTAGTGATGATTGTGGGTGGCATGGTGGTTTTGGTGGTAGTGATGGTTGTGGGTGGCATGGTGGTTTTGGTGGTAGTGATGGTTGTGGGTGGCATGGTGGTTTTGGTGGTAGTGATGATTGTGGGTGGCATGGTGGTTTTGGTGGTAGTGATGGTTGTGGGTGGCATGGTGGTTTTGGTGGTAGTGATGATTGTGGGTGGCATGGTGGTTTTGGTGGTAGTGATGGTTGTGGGTGGCATGGTAAAAGTGGGTGGCAATGGGAGTAATGTTTATGAGTGGTATGGTGGCTGTGGGCGGTGGTAATAGTGGTGGTGGTGGTGGTATTGATGATAATTGTTGGTAAGAAAATGCTTATGGGCGTGTCGCTGAATATATTACCAGCTGGGGTTGGTAGCAGCCTATTTACTACCTAAATATCTATCACATTCTGTCAAAACCATAGATGAAATATCGAACTTTTTTAATAGTTCAAATTTTGAGTTTTTACGGAAATTTTGCGGTTCAAATGAAGATTAGTCACCTCAGCTTATTTCACCTGAAGATTAGTCACCTCAGCTTATTACACCTGAAGATTAATCACCTCAGCTTATTACACCTGAAGATTAGTCACCTCAGCTTATTTCACCTGAAGATTAATCACCTCAGCTTATTACACCTGAAGATTAGTCACCTCAGCTTATTACACCTGAAGATTAATCACCCAAGTACAAACCTAAATTAACCTGGCCTACCCTAACCTAAGCTAAAATGGCCTAACCTATTATGACTTAAACTGACCAAACCTAACTTAAACGAAGCTAACCTAACCTAAACCAATCCCCGGGCAGCGATAAGTGAAAAAAGCTGCGAATAAAAAAAGAAAATCGAATATAAAGGAAATTTACAAAAAAAAAAAAAAAAAAAAAAAAACGAAAAACCCCAAAAGTCCACAGGAAAATAATGACGAAAAAAACAAAAAAATTATATAAAAACACAGTAGAAAAGAAAAGCAATGAAAGCCAAAGAAGATAAAACGGTCCAGGGAAAGTACACACAAAATCAGGTGAATAAAACAGAAAAACACGAAAAAACGAAAATCCCCAAAACGAGACAAAAAAAAAAGAGCCTACAAAAGCCCCTCAAATGAAAGCAATGAAGGCCAATGAAGGAAGGAAAAAAAAAAGTCCAGGGAAAGTCCGCAAGAGCAGTAAAACGGCAGGTTGGTGCTTTTATCACTGTGCTCACCGCTTATTGGCCGACACTCGCCGCTATAACGTAAAGTATAAAATCATGGTACGAGAGGACACACACGAGAAGGTATACATACACGGGAGGATGAAGGAACGGTATACATACAGCCAGGAGGGTGAAGGAACGGTATACATACAGCCAGGAGGATGAAGGAACGGTATACATACAGCCAGGAGGGTGAAGGAACGGTATACATACACAGGAGGATGAAGGAACGGTATACATACAGCCAGGAGGGTGAAGGAACGGTATACATACAGCCAGGAGGATGAAGGAACGGTATACATACACAGGAGGATGAAGGAACGGTATACATACACAGGAGGATGAAGGAACGGTATACATACACAGGAGGATGAAGGAACGGTATACATACACAGGAGGATGAAGGAACGGTATACATACATACATACAGTAGAACGCGGGGAGGTATACATATACATACACCCAGGAGAACGAAGGGAGGTACAGGAAGGGAAGGGGGGAAGCGCGCGCGCACACACACAGGTGACCGAGATAAGGGAAGGGAGAAACAGAGGAAATAATGGGTGAAAAATGAGAGAGAGAGAGAGAGAGAGAGAGAGAGAGAGAGAGAGAGAGAGAGAGAGAGAGAGAGAGAGAGAGAGAGACCAGCGGATATAATGACCTGAGAACGGGGAGGAAAGAATGAAGGAGGAGGAGGAGGAGGAGGAAAAGGAGTAGGAGAAAGAGGAGGGTGAGAGAATGAGGTGAGAACGGAGAAGGAAGTGAGGGCGAAGAGATAATGAGATACTAATGGCGAGGGAGAGAAAGGGTAAGGTGAGAAACGAGAAGGGGAGAGAGAGAGAGAGAGAGAGAGAGAGAGAGAGAGAGAAAAAAGAGAGATAGAGAGAAAGAGATAAAAGCGATATATATATATATATATATATATCGCTTTTTATCTCTTTCTCTCTATCTCTCTTTTTTCTCTCTCTCTCTCTCTCTCTCTCTCTCTCTCTCTCTCCCCTTCTCGTTTCTCACCTTACCCTTTCTCTCCCTCGCCATTAGTATCTCATTATCTCTTCGCCCTCACTTCCTTCTCCGTTCTCACCTCATTCTCTCACCCTCCTCTTTCTCCTACTCCTTTTCCTCCTCCTCCTCCTCCTCCTTCATTCTTTCCTCCCCGTTCTCAGGTCATTATATCCGCTGGTCTCTCTCTCTCTCTCTCTCTCTCTCTCTCTCTCTCTCTCTCTCTCTCTCTCTCTCTCTCTCTCTCTCTCATTTTTCACCCATTATTTCCTCTGTTTCTCCCTTCCCTTATCTCGGTCACCTGTGTGTGTGCGCGCGCGCTTCCCCCCTTCCCTTCCTGTACCTCCCTTCGTTCTCCTGGGTGTATGTATATGTATACCTCCCCGCGTTCTACTGTATGTATGTATGTATACCGTTCCTTCATCCTCCTGTGTATGTATACCGTTCCTTCATCCTCCTGTGTATGTATACCGTTCCTTCATCCTCCTGTGTATGTATACCGTTCCTTCATCCTCCTGTGTATGTATACCGTTCCTTCATCCTCCTGGCTGTATGTATACCGTTCCTTCACCCTCCTGGCTGTATGTATACCGTTCCTTCATCCTCCTGTGTATGTATACCGTTCCTTCACCCTCCTGGCTGTATGTATACCGTTCCTTCATCCTCCTGGCTGTATGTATACCGTTCCTTCACCCTCCTGGCTGTATGTATACCGTTCCTTCATCCTCCCGTGTATGTATACCTTCTCGTGTGTGTCCTCTCGTACCATGATTTTATACTTTACGTTATAGCGGCGAGTGTCGGCCAATAAGCGGTGAGCACAGTGATAAAAGCACCAACCTGCCGTTTTACTGCTCTTGCGGACTTTCCCTGGACTTTTTTTTTCCTTCCTTCATTGGCCTTCATTGCTTTCATTTGAGGGGCTTTTGTAGGCTCTTTTTTTTTTGTCTCGTTTTGGGGATTTTCGTTTTTTCGTGTTTTTCTGTTTTATTCACCTGATTTTGTGTGTACTTTCCCTGGACCGTTTTATCTTCTTTGGCTTTCATTGCTTTTCTTTTCTACTGTGTTTTTATATAATTTTTTTGTTTTTTTCGTCATTATTTTCCTGTGGACTTTTGGGGTTTTTCGTTTTTTTTTTTTTTTTTTTTTTTTTGTAAATTTCCTTTATATTCGATTTTCTTTTTTTATTCGCAGCTTTTTTCACTTATCGCTGCCCGGGGATTGGTTTAGGTTAGGTTAGCTTCGTTTAAGTTAGGTTTGGTCAGTTTAAGTCATAATAGGTTAGGCCATTTTAGCTTAGGTTAGGGTAGGCCAGGTTAATTTAGGTTTGTACTTGGGTGATTAATCTTCAGGTGTAATAAGCTGAGGTGACTAATCTTCAGGTGTAATAAGCTGAGGTGATTAATCTTCAGGTGAAATAAGCTGAGGTGACTAATCTTCAGGTGTAATAAGCTGAGGTGATTAATCTTCAGGTGTAATAAGCTGAGGTGACTAATCTTCAGGTGAAATAAGCTGAGGTGACTAATCTTCATTTGAACCGCAAAATTTCCGTAAAAACTCAAAATTTGAACTATTAAAAAAGTTCGATATTTCATCTATGGTTTTGACAGAATGTGATAGATATTTAGGTAGTAAATAGGCTGCTACCAACCCCAGCTGGTAATATATTCAGCGACACGCCCATAAGCATTTTCTTACCAACAATTATCATCAATACCACCACCACCACCACTATTACCACCGCCCACAGCCACCATACCACTCATAAACATTACTCCCATTGCCACCCACTTTTACCATGCCACCCACAACCATCACTACCACCAAAACCACCATGCCACCCACAATCATCACTACCACCAAAACCACCATGCCACCCACAACCATCACTACCACCAAAACCACCATGCCACCCACAATCATCACTACCACCAAAACCACCATGCCACCCACAACCATCACTACCACCAAAACCACCATGCCACCCACAACCATCACTACCACCAAAACCACCATGCCACCCACAATCATCACTACCACCAAAACCACCATGCCACCCACAACCATCACTATCACCACAATTTCACCACCACCACCTACTACCACCATACCACCCACAACCATCACTACCACCACAGCCACCACCACCACCTACTACCACCATACCACCCAACAACCATCTCCACCCAACGTTGAATCTCCTCGTGTCGTCGTCGTCATTGTTGAGAGGTGCGGTAATGAGGGCGGGTAAGTCGCTGGCCCGCTGGAATAAGCCGGGATATTGGTCCTTGTGGTTCCTCCTTGTCTCCGCCCCACAACACCGCAAATATCACTTCATTTTTCTTTCATCCTTTTTAACAGTCTCCTGCGTTCTGAGAGACGCACCATTTACGATTATTGGCAGATGAAATTGGGAGGACACGGGGCCACATCCTACCAGACGGTCGGGAATATTATGTCGGCTCCAGACGTGACTTGTACTTCTAACCATTCTGTCGACGAGTTCTTCAAATGATTTAGCCTCTTAACTGAGAGAAGAACATCAAGTATAAGAAAGCTTGAGTGTTATTTGTTCGGCATAACAGGGTGGCATAGAAGAACATCAAGTATAATAAAGCTTGAGTGTTATATGTTCGGCATAACAGGGTGGCATAGAAAAACATCAAGTATAACAAAGCTTGAGTGTTATTTGTTCGGCATAACAGGGTGGCATAGAAGAACATCAAGTATAATAAAGCTTGAGTGTTATTTGTTCGGCATAACAGGGTGGCATAGATGTTATCGTTACATTTATTGGCCATAAGTCATAGTCTTAATGCTATTTTGTCTGGCATAGATGTTATTTGTCCGGCATAACACACTGTGGCATAATATCGTCACATTCATTGCCACTAAAATAAAAATGTCTTCCTGTGTCAAAACCCCCCCCCCCCCCCCCCCCCCCCAGCAATAGCAAAATTAGGTCAGGTTAGGTCAGTTCAGGTCAGGTGAGGTCAGGTTAGGTTAGGTGAGGTCAAGTTAGGTTAGGTGAGGTCAGGTTAGGTTAGGTGAGAGGTCAGGTCAGGTTAGGTCAGGTGAGGTCAGTTTAGGTGAGGTTAGGTCAGGTTAGGTTAGGTCAGGTCAGGTTACCTCTTTTGGGTGTTCGTTCCGGGTCTACCTTTAGCTCAATTCTTCCTCTACAGAATCTACAGTCTCCCGTCTGTCTGTCTCGTAATGTAGGGTAGTGCTGTATTCCTCTCTCTCTCTCTCTCTCTCTCTCTCTCTCTCTCTCTCTCTCTCTCTCTCTCTCTCTCTCTCTCTCTGATAAGGGAGAGGACACAGTCTTTATTTTTTTATTATACATTTTTACACAAGACATTTGCAAATTATTTAGATGGTTTTTATGTACGAATACAGGTGATAGACGGTAAAGGACACACACACACACACACACACACACACACACACACACACATAATTAATAAACAAAACCGCTCCATTATGCCCCGAACTAAAAGGAATCGATACGTTACCACAACCCGGAAGCGTCAGGATAATCTAACCTGGAATTAAAAAAAAAAAAAAAAAAAAAAGAGGGAAAAAAAAGTGAATTCATCCATTATGGGTAAATGGCATAAGTTCGTGACTCATTAAATACCCATTAAGATACCGGGAGTGATATCGGTGCACTTTCCTTAATGGGGAGGGGGGGGGGGGGGAAGACAGTGCTATCCCTCCCCATCCGTTGTAGAGGAAGAACAAGGTCGGATTCCCCAGTGGAAGATAAGGGTATTTTTGGTCTTATCGGGTGAAGCCACGAGACGCGCACGTTTGATGGTCGTCGCCAGGGAGATAGAGGTTAGGTTTGGTTAGGTTTTGGTTAGGTTAGGTTACGTTAGGTTTTGGTTAGGTTACGTTAGGTTAGGTTAGGTTAGGCCTGTGAGGTTCGACTGGACTGCTTCTTCATTGCCATTCACTTGCAAGCGATTATTACACGTTTATTTAAATGTATGGTGTGTGTGTGTGTGTGTGTGTGTGTGTGTGTGAGAGAGAGAGAGAGAGAGAGAGAGAGAGAGAGAGAGAGAGAGAGAGAGAGAGATCTATTACACAAAGCGAAAATAAAGTTGTGAAAATAGTTAATGAGATAAGAAAGAAAGAGAAGAGACTAATTAAGTAAAAGATAGGAGGTACGAATTAAATAGAATGAATTACGAGTCAAATTAAATATCTCCAAACTTGTGGGGAAAAGATGAAGGAAAGTCGATCAGAGGAAGAACTCGTTAAGGGCGGCAGCCGGTTAGGTTACCTGGCCATCGACGACTGATGACTCCGGCTCACCTGTACTGTTATTCTTATTGTTGTTGGTGATTTGTTGTTGTTTTTGTTGGTATTGTTATTATTATCGTTGTTGTCATTGTTATTGCTGTCATTATTATTATTATTATTATTATTACCGTTCCTGATAATATTGCCTGAATCATTGTATTGCTGGTATTATTATTATTATTATTATTATTATTATTATTATTATCATTATTATTATTATTATTATTATTATTATTATTATTATCATTATTATTATTATTATTATTATTATTATTATTATTATTATTATTATTATTATTATTCCTACTTAACATCTCATTTAAGTCATTGATTCCATATAATATAAAGACTCCAAATGGTAATGGTCTTTGTATATAGAATATACTGTAAAACATTTAATTAATTCTTCATCAGCGTCTGTGTGGG
>CAUDMG010000687.1:0-27500 GCA_958450375.1 Homarus gammarus | reverse complement strand
AGGTGACTCAGAATTCTGCTTTTATTTCAGGTGTAACTCGAGAAATTCTGCTTTATTTCAAGGTGTGACTCGAGAAATTCTGCTTTATTTCAAGGTGTAACTCGAGAACGTTACCATATACTGAGGGGTAGTCAAATATATTGCCCCTCTGTGTGTGTGTGTGTGTAAAGCTGTCTTACTGTCAGTAGTAGAGAGTGCCCCCAGCCTCCCCCAAACACCCTAACTTCCCCCATAAGTATATACCCTACGAGTGAGACTATTAATGTACACAAAGTCATAGACAATTTTGACCTTTATTCTCGAGAAATGTACAGCATCTCGGCACACACTTGAGCTAAGAGTCCATGAATTTACTCGGTAGCACTTGGAGATAATTTTCCGTTAATATGTTTGTCTAAGAATTTGCATAACGTCGCCCAGGGGATCACGCCTCGCATCAGCTGATGTAAGTTGGCCCCGCTTGGAGACTACCATCCCTTGCACGACCCCGGTAAACCGAACCTCCTGATTATCCGAATTTACAAGTTTCTCTTTTGTGGTAATGGTCTTTGTGCCGTATATGGCCTTTGAAGAATGTTCCTTTGTTGTGATTCCAGCATTGTGGTTTAGTTCCTATATTGTGTGTGTGGGGAGGCTCAGAGGCAGAGGCTTCCTTGAACCAGTCTGTGAGTTGTGTGATTTTACACTGGGCAGAAACTGGTGGAGCGGCCAGGGGAAAACTTGTGATTCCTCAACATTTGTAAATAGTGTGTTAGTTCAGTGGTGGACATTACAATAAGTTGTTTGAACGTGTTGGGACTACCAGACTGATATTTAAGTCGCTCCCGTGTTTTGGGGTGTTCGTGTTTCCTCTCACAGTTGCTTTTGTGAACATTAGGACGAAAATTAGTAAGAACGACCACAACATGTAGGTCATTAGAACGTAAATTACTAGGAACGACCACACCATCCAGGTATACGCAGTGTAGTAGTGACGTCGATGGTGTAAACTCGTATAGGTGTTGACGGTTTACACACACACACACACACACGGGATAAATCACGGTAATATATCTCCTAAAAGGTAATGAACAGCTCTCAGGGAAGATGTTCATGTTTATAGGGTAATATTTTTTTAAGATAAGGTGGTGAAGGTTAGATTAGCTTAGTGGTTAAGGTTATGTTAGTGGTTAAGGGATGGGTTAGGTTAGTGGTTAAGGGATGGGTTAGGTTAGTGGTTAAGGTTAGGTTAGTGGTTAAGGGATGGGTTAGGCTAGTGGTTAAGGTTAGGTTAGGTTAGTGGTTAAGGGATGGGTTAGGTTAGTGGTTAAGGGATGGGTTAGGTTAGTGGTTAAGGGATGGGTTAGGTTAGTGGTTAAGGTTAGGTTAGGTTAGTGGTTAAGGGATGGGTTAGGCTAGTGGTTAAGGTTAGGTTAGGTTAGTGGTTAAGGGATGGGTTAGGCTAGTGGTTAAAGGATGGGTTAGGTTAGTGGTTAAGGGATGGGTTACGTTAGTGCTGGGTAACGCACATCCTGTAGTGTGCTCGTCTGGGCCCGACTCTTTCTGCAGACGTGAAGAGTCTTGATAAGATTAACAGATTTTCCTGAAACTTGCTGGAGTCCTGCGTCCCCTCGAGCACACACGGGTTCAGTAATAAGTTGGAACTGATTTAAAAATTGGTCATCTGGTGGTTGAAATTTATATAAACAACGTCAAGTTTAACAACGTGGTGTCAGGAATATGGATGTCAGGAGGAGCATCAAGTGACATCAGGAAGGACATCAACAAGACTGACAGAGAGGCAACACGAGGATTTACCACCCCCCTCCCCCGTAATGTCAGCAATAAGGATGTCAGGAGAAGCATCATCAAGTGTCAGGAGAAGCATCATCAAGTGTTAGGAGAAGCATCATCAAATGCCAGCAGTATGAATGTCAGGAGGAGCATTGTTATTGTCAAGTGCCAGCCACATGTTGAGTGAAGAAACTGTTTACAACTCAGAATAGCTTACTAAGACAGATGGAACTGGTAGCTGCTGTGTGACTGCCTTAGGACCGGAGTTTCGCCATCTACTGTAGAGGCAACATCTTGATTCTCATCAGCCAACATCTACCTGCAGGATGTTATATTTGTTCACGTTGTTCTAACCCGAGACCCCAAAACGTGAGTGTGATTGTGAACTATAAAGTCCTCAAAGAACTCTAAATAACTTTAATACGTGTATTTATGTACTTTATATTGATCATATTATACAAACTGTGTCCTGATATACCAGCAGTTGTTATATGTGAATTGTTCTTTAACAAGTTTTGACCGAATTATACTCATCGCGTCAACGACAAGGGTCTTATTGTCCTGCACAAGCCAAAATCGCTCCTATGAGCTATTACAAGCATCAAAAGACGTCATGAGGGACACCAACAAGACTGACATAGCCACAACAAGGTGGACTTAACACCCCCGTAGTGTCAGCAGTATGGATGTCAGGAGGAGCATCAAATGACATCAGGAAGGACATCAGCAAGACTGACAGACACACCCCTTATCCCTTAGTGTCGAGCAACCACCACCCCTTATCCCTTAGTGTCGAGCAACCACCACCCCTTACCCCTTAGTGTCGAGCAACCACCACGATGCCTTAATTCACAAAGGCGGGGTTCAGGTGCACACAGGTAGCCAGCAGCGGTGAGGGCAATAATGCTTGATTGTTGTCGCGTGATCGTTGTGTCTGTACTGTTATCTTGTCAGGGATTAAACGGCTCTAGGTCTCACAAGTGGGTAATCCTCAGTGCCACTTGGGATTTGTATTATATGAAGCTTATACGATATTGCTCTGTCTGTCTGTCTGTCTGTCTCATCCACGACGAATTGACGTGTGGTGAGAGTTGGTGACCTCCACCCACTTGGTCGATCGCCTGTTTTATGCTTTTTTCACCGTCTTAGTTAAGTGATTAGGTTAAGTTTGATTAGGTTAGGTTAAATTTTAATAGGTTAGGCTAGGTTAGATTAGGTTAAATTTTAATAGGTTAGGTTAGATTAGATTAGGTTAAATTTTAATAGGTTAGGTTAGATTAGGTTAAATTTTAATAGGTTAGATTAGGTTAAATTTTAATAGGTTAGGTTAGAGTAAGGGGGTGTAATTATCAGGTGATATCGAAATGGTTGTCATATGTTCATTGATTAAGCTAAAAAAATTTTCTACTTCATGATCTGAGGTGGGAAGAAAGTTAAGTTTATGTAAAAACTATTGTAGAGTTTGAGTAGTGTGTGTGTGTGTGTGTGTGTGCGTGTGCGTGCTTTTATGTGTGTGCGCGTGTGTGTGTGTGTGTTAAATAGAATACCAAAAAGTAGACACCAACTGCACCTGAAATAACTGGCAGTCAATTTAGATTTCATTATCAACTAAGTCCAGTATAAACAAAATTAGTCTAAATATAAATAGTCAATTTCCGTTCCACTGAATTAATCATTCATTTCACCCAGGATTTTTTTTTCGGTTTTCAGGAACTCTTGCTGTGCGGACAGAATTTTTCATTAACTCTTGCTGTGCGGACAGAATTTTTCATTGACTCTTGCTGTGCGGACAGAATTTTTCATTGACTCTTGCTGTGCGGACAAAATTTTTCATTAACTCTTGCTGTGCGGACATAGAATTTTTCACTGAACTAGAATTTTTCAGTTATTTTTATATCTCTGCGGTATAGATAACTTATAAAACTCCTGCAGCTTATCATTCTGAGCATCCTATTCAAATGCTGCAGTAATCTTTCCAGCAAAACTATCCAGAAGTTATTGCCAAAGTTGAAGAAAGTGGAGGGAGGTCGGCCGGCTCCCACACCGCCCTGCTCCAGACAGTCTGTACTGAAACATAAAAACTTTACCCAACAGCCTGGCCCGAGTCCAGCCAGTTCCCACCGCTGCCACCATTCCCAGTCCTGGAAAATATATATTTGATGTAGGATATTTGACGAATATGTTGATGCGCTCCGGCCAACTTCTCACACTGGCTAGATCGTGGTTATAAAAGCTATACGACTGGAAATGTTCTGTTTCTTGGCTATAAAGGTTGTTTGGCTAGATATGGCACGATATCCTGGCTGTAAAGGTTGCTTGGCTAGTTATGGCACGATATCCTGGCTATAAAGGTTGCTTGGCTAGTTATGGCACGATATCTTGGCTATAAAGGTTGCTTGGCTAGTTATGGCACGATATCCTGGCTATAAAGGTTGCTTGGCTAGTTATGGCACGATATCCTGGCTATAAAGGTTGCTTGGCTAGTTATGGCACGATATCTTGGCTATAAAGGTTGCTTGGCTAGTTATGGCACGATATCCTGGCTATAAAGGTTGCTTGGCTAGTTATGGCACGATATCTTGGCTATAAAGGTTGCTTGGCTAGTTATGGCACGATATCCTGGCTATAAAGGTTGCTTGGCTAGTTATGGCACGATATCCTGGCTATAAAGGTTGCTTGGCTAGGTATGGCACGATATCTTGGCTATAAAGGTTGCTTGGCTAGTTATGGCACGATATCCTGGCTATAAAGGTTGCTTGGCTAGGTATGGCACGATATCTTGGCTATAAAGGTTGCTTGGCTAGTTATGGCACGATATCCTGGCTATAAAGGTTGCTTGGCTAGGTATGGCACGATGTCTTGAACCTGTAGATTGACAGGCGACATCTTGCCTTCATTTATGGGTCAGGTTGGCTGAATTTTTTTACCAACACACGTCTTAGTACTAACATTAATGCGTTTATTTATTTATTTATTTATTTATTTATTTATTTATTGTGATAATTAGTCGTCTAGTGATTAATTTAGCTAATTATTTCGAAAAAAATTATTGAGGGAGCGACAGGTTAGGTTAGGGTAGGTTAGGTTAAGTTAAGTTAAGGTCGGGTTAAGTTAAGGTCAGGTCATGTTAAGGTCAGGTCAGGTTAAGGTCAGGTCAGGTTAAGGTCAGGTCAGGTGAGGTAAGGTTAGGTTAGGTGAGGCGGATTTTGGGGGTCAGGGGATTGTGGGTAATTTATTTATTTATTTTAATTTTTTCACCATCATTTGGACACTAACAGGTTGTATACACGTCTTGCTAACATTAATGCTTTTTTTGTGTTTTTCTTTTGGTAATTGAGGCAGTAACAGGGTAATTGCTTGAGATAATTAGTTGCCTCCTCATTAGTTATTTCTTTTGGTAACTAATTATGGTGATTATTCCCTTCATTTCCTCATCTTTGTTGTATATGTGTGAATTACTATAAAAATTATGTTAAATCACTGTATATTAGCATGAATGTGTATATTACCATGTATATATTTATGTATGTATGTATGTATGTATGTACTGTATGTATGTATGTATGTAACAGGCATCGTATCCTATCTAAAAAGATGAAAGCGTACAAACTGTTTGATAGTTTATTTCTCTCTGTTTGCTAATCCTGGAATATGGTTGCGGTCAATTTGTGTGTGTGTGTGTGTTTGTGTGTGTGTGTGTGTGTGTGTGTGTGTATGTGTCAGTATGTATGTGTGTGTGTGTGTGTGTGTATGTGTATGTGTCAGTATGTATGTGTGTGTGTGTGAGTGTGTGTGTGTGAGTATGTATGTATGTGTTAGATCTTGGGTACAGATAAAGTCACTGGTGGTTAAGGAAGGAGTAAAACTAACCTAACCTAACTTAACCTAACCTAACTTAACCTAACCCAACCTAACCTAACCCAACCTAACTTAACCTAACCTAACCTAACCTAACCTAACTTAACCTCACTTAACCTAACCTAACCTAACCTAACCTAACCTAACTTAACCTCACTTAACCTAACCTAACTTAACTTAACCTCACTTAACCTAACCCCATACCGGTAATAGAGTGAAATATCATCCCCCAAATTAAACTTTATAGATTTACAATAGAATTTCACGGGTGATTTTCTCGACAAACTTTTCATACGAGTGAAGTGGTTAACGACATGTGAAATCTGTAGTGATTTTTATTTTTTATTTATTTTTGTATTTTTTTTTTTTTTTTTTTTTTTACACTTTGTTGACTATGTTGAAAAAATTATACAATGGGTATTTAGAAGCATCAGATTTTCACTTAATTTTCAACTCTCTCTCTCTCTCTCTCTCTCTCTCTCTCTCTCTCTCTCTCTCCTTCACCCCTCCCTACCTCCCACCCCACACAACCCCCACCACCACCCCCCCCCCCCCCCCCCAGGTTCATGCATCAACGAATCCATCAGAATCCATGAACGGGCCTTTTAACTTTGTGTTTACATTGGAATAGTTTAAATTTGCTTTGGGATTAGCGGGATGACCCACGTAATGAGGCGGCATACATTTAGGCGATTGGCGGAAGCCGGAGTGGAGCAAGAAATGTGACCGGAATACTGGAAGAGGGTAATGGGTGTGCAGGGGGGGGGGGAGGAGGGAGATAACAGGGGAGAGATAACAGGGGAGAGAGATAACTGGGGAGAGAGATAACAGGGGGAGAGATAACAGGGGAGAGAGATAACAGGGGAGAGATAACAGGGGAGAGAGATAACAGGGGGAGAGATAACAGGGGGTAGAGATAACAGGGGGAGAGGTAACAGGGGAGAGAGATAACAGGGGGAGAGATAGCAGGAGAGAGATAACAGGGGAGTAAGGTAATAGAGATAACAGGAGAGAGAGATAACAGGGGGAGAGATAACAGGGAGGAGAGATAACAGGGGAGAGAGATAACAGGGGGGAGAGATAACAGGGGGAGAGATAACAGGGGGGAGAGATAACAGGGGAGGAGAGATAACAGGGGAGAGATATAACAGGGGAGAGAGATAACAGGAGGAGCTATAACAGGGAGAGAGATAACAGGGAGAGAGATAACAGGGGGGAGAGATAACAGGGGAGAGAGATAACAGGGAGGAGAGATAACAGGGAGGAGAGATAATAGGAGAAGAGGTAACAAGAGAGTAAGGTAAGAGAGATAACAGGAGGAGGGGAGATAACTGAAGAGGAGAGATAACAGGATAGGTGAAAGAGATGACAGGATAGGAGAGAGAACAGGAAGGAATGGAGAGAGACATAACAATAAAGGAGAGAAAGAAAGGTAACGGAAGAGGAGAAAACTGGAGAATTAGAGAAAATAAACGAGAATAAGAGAGACGAGAAGACAAACAAGTCACAGGGAGAAAAAACAGGCCAGCAGGATAGCAATACCATGATAGCATTTCTCTAAGTTAACAGGACACTCAGGCTATCATCCACATAGTAGCCCTAGCATCTGGTACTCCCTGTAATGTAATGGTAAGTTCTAACTCAACCTTAAGTTTGATCAAGTTTTACCGGGAAACTTGATTGTCGGCTTCAAGTTGGACGAGTCTTAAGTTAGTTTTCTCAGGACGACACATGAGGCAAGTTCACCTGTACTTGACGACACCTGATCTCTCTCTCTCTCTCTCTCTCTCTCTCTCTCTCTCTCTCTCTCTCTCTCTCTCTCTCTCTCTCACGCACACACGCCTGCCACCCACTGAAGAAGATTAGATTCTTGAGATTAGGTTTGAGATGCAAGGAAGACGATTGGATTCGCTGGGTGATTCGATTGTGGAAGGCAAGAGAGGGGATTGGATTCTGTAGGGAGTGAGATTGAAACACAAGGAAGGGGATTGGATTCTGTAGGGAGTGAGATTGAAACACAAGGAAGGGGATTGGATTCTGTAGGGATTGAGATTGAAACACAAGGAAGGGGATTGGATTCTGTAGGGATTAGGATTGAAACACAAGGAAGGGGATTGGATTCTGTAGGGATTGAGATTGAAACACAAGGAAGGGATTGGATTCTGTAGGGATTAGGACTGCGTTTGGAGGAAGTGTGTTTGACGTTATAAATAAGAGTTCATTGTGAAATATACTGTATATTGGGTGGTGACGGTGTGTGGGAGGGAGGCGGGCGAGTATGCAAGCCGCCGCCATCCCATCAACCACCCTGCCCAAAATGGTATGGTTGTGGCGGAGTGGTAAGTGACTTTGTACAATATCCGCACTGTTTTATTACACCATTCTCTCCTTCACACTAAGAGACCAAAGTTCGATCCCATTTTCGATTATATGTAGCGAGTATAGTGTTTATTAACGTGGTATTATAGATAAACAGACATAAAAGTATTATAAAATTATATAAACAAGAGGTCTTATATCAAGCGGTGTATTTTGCAAGGTATTATCAGATCGATGTTTGGTGCGGGTAATGCTCAGGTACACAGGGGTGAGCTATTAACAGTAATAATAGTGTTTTAAAGTATTTTCGTCTTAGGCACCAGTTGGGGGACACAGGTAATAATTAAGGTCGAGACTTGCATATATAAAAGTTTAAGCTTCCGGGTTGACTTGGAAAAGATAAACTGGTAATGTCGGCCCCAATTACTATTTTCAGGAAAAATATGACCCCTAAAAGCCGTCCTGGACGAAGGCAGGTGAATAAGTTAGCTAACAACTTGAAGGATAACGCGAAACTTGACCGCCAACTCTCTAACTTTGGCGAGGGAGAGTGGCGCTCACAGCCAACTTCGGGGAGCATGACTTTCAAATGAGAGCCGAGCTCGTAAACTCGCTTAATGTTGGCAGATTTAGAGAGTGTGTGTGCGGGTGATATGAACCAGGCGGGGGCAAGGCAGTGCTGTGCCACACATACAGCTAAGGATGACTATGATAATATTCTCTTGCTGCCGGGGACCTTATGGTCACTGCCAAAATGAGGTGAGGGAGAGACAGACAGACTGAGAGACAGACAGTCAGAGAGACTGTGTTAGTGAGAGATAAAGAGCAGTATCCGTCTTAGCTGAGACAGACAGCCAGAGAGACTGTTAGTGAGACATAAAGAGCAGTATCCGTCTTAGCTGAGAGACAGACAGCCAGAGAGACTGTTAGTGAGACATAAAGAGCAGTATCCGTCTTAGCTGAGAGACAGACAGCCAGAGAGACTGTTAGTGAGACATAAAGAGCAGTATCCGTCTTAGCTGAGAGACAGACAGCCAGAGAGACTGTTAGTGAGACATAAAGAGCAGTATCCGTCTTAGCTGAGAGACAGACAGCCAGAGAGACTGTGTTAGTGACAGATAAAGAGCAGTATCCGTCTTAGCTGAGAGACAGACAGCCAGAGAGACTGTGTTAGTGAGAGATAAAGAGCAGTATCCGTCTTAGCTGAGAGACAGACAGCCAGAGAGACTGTGTTAGTGAGAGATAAAGAGCAGTATCCGTCTTAGCTGAGAGACAGACAGCCAGAGAGACTGTGTTAGTGACAGATAAAGAGCAGTATCCGTCTTAGCTGAGAGGCAGTGAATCGTGGTCTTAGCATCTACTTAAAACACTTTTTATAATGTATATTTTCTTTCAATACTTTCACTACTTTTACAGGTATACTTTCACTACTTCTACAGGTATACTTTCACTACTTCTACAGGTATACTTTCACTACTTCTACAGGTATACTTTCTCTACTTCTACAGGTATACTTTCACTACTTCTACAGGTATACTTTCACTACTTCTACAGGTATACTTTCACTACTTCTACAGGTATACTTTCTCTACTTCTACAGGTATACTTTCACTACTTCTACAGGTATACTTTCACTACTTCTACAGGTATACTTTCACTACTTCTACAGGTATACTTTCACTACTTCTACAGGTATACTTTCTCTACTTCTACAGGTATACTTTCACTACTTCTACAGGTATACTTTCGCTACTTCTACAGGTATACTTTCACTGCTTCTACAGGTATACTTTTACTACTTCTACAGGTATACTTTCACTACTTCTACAGGTATACTTTCGCTACTTCTACAGGTATACTTTCACTGCTTCTACAGGTATACTTTTACTACTTCTACAGGTATACTTTCACTACTTCTACAGGTATACTTTCACTACTTCTACAGGTATACTTTCTCTACTTCTACAGGTATACTTTCACTACTTCTACAGGTATACTTTCACTACTTCTACAGGTATACTTTCACTACTTCTACAGGTATACTTTTACTACTTCTACAGGTATACTTTCACTACTTCTACAGGTATACTTTCACTACTTCTACAGGTATACTTTCACTACTTCTACAGGTATACTTTCACTACTTCTACAGGTATACTTTCTCTACTTCTACAGGTATACTTTCACTACTTCTACAGGTATACTTTCACTACTTCTACAGGTATACTTTCACTACTTCTACAGGTATACTTTCACTACTTCTACAGGTATACTTTCACTACTTCTACAGGTATACTTTCTCTTGGTGGTAACTCTGTGCATGGTACTCTTACCTCCTTCACTGTTTACATTGTATCACTATTGACGTTTTCTTGTGAGTACATTGTATGAGAATAGAAAACGGGATGTATTAATAAACTTAAAATCAATTTAATCTCTTGACAGGACAAGTTTTAGCGGATCACCTGATTAGGCAACCCAGCTTATTTCACTTAAAGATTAACCACCTTAATTTACCTGGGAAGATTAACTACCTTAATTTACCTGGGAAGATTAACCACCTTAATTTACCTGGGAAGATTAACTACCTTAATTTACCTGGGAAGATTAACCACCTTAATTTACCTGGGAGCCTAGGTTAGGTTATATTAGGTTACATTATGTTAAGTTAGCTTAGGTTTGGGTAGATTAGGTGAGGTTAAGAGGAGTTGGTTAGGTTAGGTTAGGTTGGGTTAGGAACATGGTGTGCCTAATGTTCATGTGACCCCAATAAACTATAGGCGAGATATTGACCCAAATTAAATAAGGCAGTGGAGAGAGAGAGAGAGAGAGAGAGAGAGAGAGAGAGAGAGAGAGAGAGAGAGAGACCCTCTTATCCACTTATTTATCTCTTTTTCGCTTTCCTATCATCATTCTCCTCTTCCTTTTCTCTCCTCCACCTCATCTCTTCATTTTCCCCCACCCCTTTCTCCTCCTCCTCTTTTTCTTTTCCTCCTCCTCCTCTCTTCATTTTCTCTTCCCTTTCCTCCTCTTCAATTTCCTCTTCCCTCTCCACTTTTCTCTTCCTTTCCTTCCCCCTCCTCCTCTCTTTCTTTTCCCTTTCCTCCTCCTCCTCTCCATTTTCCTCTTCCCTTTTCGCCTCCTCTCTTCATTTTAACCCCCCCCCCCCCCTTGAGCGGCCTACGTGTCAGATAAGCTAAATCGCCGACTTCATTCAATATTGGTGGGCCTTTGAGGTGCAGATTATTAAAGCTTTCCTGCCGGCCCTATAAAGTTACTGAGCTGGTGGTGGTAGTGGTGATAGTGGGTGGTGGTGGATAATGGTGATAGTGGGTGGTGATGGTGGTGATGATAGTGAGTAGTGGTGGTGGTTTAATGGTAGTGGTGGTGATGGCACTGTTGGAGGAACACTGCCTCTGTCATCTAGTGCACTACCCCGGCCCTGAGTGTGGTGACCTTTACCCCAGAGCACCGCCTCACGTCATCCTCCAGAGCGCCACCTCGTCCCCCAGAGCACCACCCCATCTCGTCCCCCAGAGCCCCACCCCACCTCGTCCCCCAGAACCCCACCCCACCTCGTCCCCCAGAGCCCCACCCCACCTCGTCACCCAAAACCCCACCCCACCTCGTCACCCAAAACCCCACCCCACCTCGTCCCCCAAAATCTCACCCCACCTCATCCCCCAGAGCCCCACCCCACCTTGTCCCCCAGAGCACCACCCCACCTCGTCCCCCAAAACCCCACCCCACCTCATCCCCCAGAGCCCCACCCCACCTCGTTCCCCAGAGCACCACCCCGTCCCCCAGAGCACCACCCCGTCCCCTGGCGCCTCAAGATGATACAGTGTCCAAGGCCGCTGCTGCGAGACATTGATCGTCCGACCCACACCACACCGCTGAAGCAGATTATGGAAAACGAGGAGGACAATATCTCGGAGGTTTGCGATGCGTATGAAATGTGGCTGTCATCATTCCAGACCCGAGTCCAGCCGGCTGGAAGACCGCCGACAGAGGGAAAACGGGGAGAATTTTTGGCAGGTCTCAGTTGGATTTCCGAGTCTAGCGAGAGAGAGGAGTATTCTTCGCCTGAAAAGGGAAGTATGTGAAGGATCGCTCAGAAATTGTTAGAGCGTGCATTCAAGATTAGAAGGAACCATGTCGCGTCGTCTCGGCAGGTCCCTTACACCAGAGTCTGGATACACATTTCACATTCCTTACTTCAATTTTTTTCCCTCACAGACCTTTAGTGACATTAATGAAGGAAGTGACTCCATGTATTTTTCCTACAATACTCTTCTATTAAAATACATATATTTTTATTTCCAGTACAATGGTATTAACGGATAATCCTTATTCATGTATAATCTATCCAATCACATTAACAGAATATTGTGACAATGTATATTTTTCATCTGTCTTTTTCTCTCTATTGTAGTCGAAAAAAAGATGGTGAGCTTTTTCAATATGTTTCATGTAACCTTTGTGAGTTTATAATGTGTGAGTAGAGGGAGGTGGCTTCATATATGGTGGTGGTGTGTCGATAGGTGGTATGTCGACAGGTGATGGTGGCGTATTGACAGGTGGTGGTGGCGTATTGACAGGTGGTGGTGGTGGCGTATTGACAGGTGGTGGTGGCGTATTTACAGGTGGTGGTGGTGGCGTATTGGCAGGTGATGGTGGCGTATTGACAGGTGGTGGTGGCGTATTGGCAGGTGGTGGTGGCGTATTGACAGGTGGTGGTGGTGGCGTATTGGCAGGTGATGGCGTATTGACAGGTGGTGGTGGCGTATTTACAGGTGGTGGTGGTGGCGTATTGGCAGGTGATGGTGGCGTATTGACAGGTGGTGGTGGCGTATTGACAGGTGGTGGTGGTGGCGTATGACAGGTGGTGGTGGTGGCGTATTGACAGGTGGTGGTGGTGTCGTATTGACAGGTAATGGTGGCGTATTGACAGGTGGTGGTGGTGGTGTATTGACAGGTGGTGGTGCTGGCGTATTGACAGGTGGTGGTGCTGGCGTATTGACAGGCAATGGTGGCGTATTGACAGGTGGTGGTGGCGTATTTACAGGTGATGGTGGCGTATTGACAAGCGATGGTGGCGTATTGACAGGTGGTGGTGCTGGCGTATTGACAGGTGGTGGTGCTGGCGTATTGACAGGTAATGGTGGCGTATTGACAGGTGGTGGTGGCGTATTTACAGGTGATGGTGGCGTATTGACAAGCGATGGTGGCGTATTGACAGGTGGTGGTAGTGTGTCGGACAAGACGGGAATATTTAGAGTCTGACTGAGTAGAAAACGTATCGAAAGTCTAAGTAGAAAACATATCTTAAGTCTGATTAAAAAGAAAACGTATTTAAAGCCTTATAAAGAAGGTAATTTATTTGATCGCTAACTTGGCTGAAGTCTAATGAAAGTACAGTTAGTTGTAATGTGAAGAAGTCGAAGAATTAGCTGACGTTTGACTTTATGATCTTAGCTGAGGTTTGCCCAAGAAGGGAACTTAAATGGATAGCAGGAAGTTAGCTGGTCTTTATCAAGCTATTTGAAGTGTTATGAGTTAGCTGAGGTTTTATGAAGTTAGCTGAAGTGTTGTGAAGTTAGCTGAGGGCTTATGAAGTTAGATGAGGTCTTATGAAGTTAGCTGAGGTCTTGTGAAGTTAGCTGAGGTCTTGTGAAGTTAGCTGAGGTTTTGTGAAGTTAGCTGAAGTAAAACAAGAAAAGTTAGCTGAAGTCTGAGCAAAAAATTAAGCTGAAGTATTATAAAGCATTAAAGTGGGATAAAAGTGGAACAAAGCTTTAGTGTGACGGGTGGAGGGGATGAGAGAAGTGGGGAGGGGGTGAAGGGGAGGGGGTGAGAGAAGTGGGGAGGGGGGTGAAGGGGAGGGGTGAGAAGTGGGGAGGGGGGTGAAGGGGAGGGGGTGTGGGGAGGGGATGGAGAGGTTGAGCTTAGGAGCAATGCATAAATCTACATCTGGCAGTCATTCCAGGAATTCCAGGCCGCCGAGCACCTCCGTTCCAGACTCCCTTTTAAGGCCGTCAAATTAGTCCGTCAGAAACTGCGACATCCACAAACCTAATTAATTCCCAGCTACATAATTAGTTATCTGTGGGAGAAGTTGGTCGGATTGGCCACTCCGGGAAGGGGTGACTATGACGGCTGGTGGGGAGTGGGGTGAATATGATGGAGTGTGTGTAGTGGAGTGGGGTGAGAATGATCGGAGTGGATGGAGTGGGGTGGGGTGAGAATGATCGGGGTGGATGGAGTGGTGGTGGGGTGTGGAGTGGGGTGAGAATGAAGGGTGTGGAGTGGTGGTGGGGTGAGAATAAAGTGTGTGGAGTGGGGTGGGGTGAGAATGATGGGTGAGTGGGAGAGGAATAATGGTGGTACTTCTGGGTTGTGAGTAATGGTGGTAGTTGAAGTTGTGAGTGATGGTGGTAGTAATGGGTGTGGGACTGTGGGTTTTTAGGATAGTGGTTGATTGTGGTGTGGGGGGGTGTGGTAATGGGGGAGTGAGAGGGACGTCTATGGCGGGGTGAGAGGGAGGAGGAGGGTACACACGGGATTTAAGGAAGGGGTGTTAAATTAACTAAAACACACACACACACACACACACACACACACACGTAAATGATCTAATTTATCTTTAAACAAATCTATATGAGAATCTGTTTTGTGGCTATTATAATAAACCCCACCCCACCCCAACCCAACCCCACCCAACCCCACCCAACCCCACCCAACCCCACCCCACCCAACCCCACCCCACCCAACCCCACCCCACCCCACCCAACCCCACCCAACCCCACCCCACCCCACCCACAACCCACCCCCACCCCCCCCCAACCTAAAAAAAATACATCTAATACATCATAACATCTTTATAAATGTATGATAGACGAATAATACAACGGTCCTTCAAGGATAAGAACGCTGGAAATTGGACTAAAAATAAATGGTTAGAAATTCCCCACCAATTTTATTTTTTTCCCCTCGCTTGTGTATTCCCTCGTCCCCTCTCGGGTTCTATTCCTGTGTCGTTCCCCTCTTTTTCGTTCTCTCTCTCTCTCTCTCTCTCTCTCTCTCTCTCTCTCTCTCTCTCTCTCTCTCATAACGTGGGAATCTCCTTTCACACACACCACACACACACACATACACATATATATATAGACACGTACACGTATACATACACACACACACACACGGGGCTCCCTTTGTGGACGAGCTGGAGGGTGTGTTAGTGCTGATAGCTGCCCCAGCCCTTGTTGACGCACACACACACACACACACACACACTGCTCTCTTTTCAGGTATTGGCCTATAATTCCTATAATGTGTCCCCCAAGGCATGGTGTGGTGTAGTGAGAGGACCCCGTGATGAGTTACTGTCACGCCACACCATGTTACGTTTTCTTACCTATTTCACGTCACACCTTGTCATATAGTTGCTTATTATTATTATTATTATTATCATCATCATTGTTATTACTACTACTACTACTGGCAATATAGACCATAGCAATAGATCGTGTCACAGTACATAAAAAACATAATGGTTCCCCTCACGTAACGAGGATGGCCGGCCCAAGGGCCTCCTAGGGCGTGAATTTGTTTAAGGTGTAGAAGCTGTCGCCAACACAACAACCACACCCTAAGTTAACGAGTTGCATGACCCAGTGTCAGGAATAGTCTGAGAAGACCGGACAACTCGCCAACTGCACTGGCTACCCATTACCTCGGAACACGATCCACAAATTAACATCCAGGTTCCCAATTACTGCTGGGTAGACAGAGGCAAATGGCGTAAAGAAACTTGCCCATAGTGTCACCCTGCCCGGCCATCCTCGTTGCACGAGGGACAACTAACATGAAAACATATACTAGTGGTTCTCAGGTAAGATGTAGCACTCGCCTCATTAGGTAATGCACCTTGGTCGTCTTAATGAGAGGGTCATCTGTTACCTGTGTTTCTCAAGGCTTCAGTGACAGGTAGAGTTGTCCTCCCCAGTGTTCAGGCGTCGTGTTGCCAGCTAAACTATATACGAGGTTCACCTATAACCAGAACTATATACTATAATTTATTGCCTTGGGTGAGGTGTGGATAATTTTAGAAGGATTTAAACTATTACTTAGGTTGACTGAGTTTTTATACATAGAGAGAAAATGGTCATTGTGGTGTCGTGTGTGTCCAGCTTATTGTGGTGTTGATGTATGTCAGAGGTGATTGTGGTGTTGATGTATGTCAGGGGTGTGTGGTGTTGATGTATGTCAGGAGTGTGTGGTGTTTGACATATGTCTGTCAGAGGTGTGTGGTGTTGATATATGTCAGAGGTGTGTGGTGTTGACATATGTCTGTCAGGGGTGTGTGGTGTTGACATATGTCTGTCAGAGGTGTGTGGTGTTGACATATGTCTGTCAGAGGTGGTGGTGATGACATATGTCTGTCAGGTGTGTGGTGTTGCTATATGCCTGTCAGAGGTGGTGGTGTTGACATATGTCTGTCAGAGGTGTTGGTGGACATATGTCTGTCAGAGGTGTGTGGTGGTTGATATATGCCTGTCAGAGGTGTGTGTGTTTGCCATATGCATGTCAGAGGTGTGTGGTGTTGACATATGTCTGTCAGAGGTGTGTGGTGTTGCCATATGCATGTCAGAGGTGTGTGGTGTTGATATATCTGTCTGTCTGTGGTGTACATTTAATGTCTACTTGCGCTCTGTCTAGTCTGTAATAACTATGTCTTCTGATAAATTGTTTCTCGTGTCAACTATGGCAGAGAAAAAGTGAAATATTTTTGTTTGGCCGAAGTTAGATATTAATTTAAGTTAATGATGAATATATTGTAAATCGTTTTTAAGTTTATTTCATTTACCGCAAGGCTCATTGGACATGTAATACCAATTTATTTTATTTGTTCATTAACATGTTTTACAAGATATGGTTTAGGGTCACAGGATGTGTGGTGAGGCGCCGGTAACGTCTGAATGGTCTACAGTTCGTGGCGTGTTGGTGTCATATTTGATGCCTTAAACCTCGGATAATAAATGGGGGTGGGGAGGGGTGGGGTCGTGAGGGGTGGGGGTCGTGAGGGGGTGGGGTCGTGAGGGGGGTGGGGGGTCGTGAGGGGGGTGGGGGGTCGTGAGGGGGGTGGGGGTTCGTGAGGAGGCATGGGTCGTTTGACTTTAGCTGCTGTCGTAAAAATGTGTATTAACGAGGTGGTGTGAGTAGCGCAGCAGTGGGGAGATCCCGGGTATAATACATGCAGCTATTTATTCTCCCGTCCACCAGGAGCTGTTATACCTCCCTCCCTCCCTTTCCCTTCTTCCTCCCTTCCTCTCTCCCCTCCCAGGTGATGGTTAGCTCCCCAAGGGCGTGCCTAGGGCTGGGTTCCTCCTCTCCCCACCATCCCCCCGTGGCGTGGCTCCATTAGTGCCTGGGGTGGGCGGCCCCTGCACAGTGCGGGTCATTGGGCAGGTAAGGAGGCGTGGGGGAGGTGCCGCCCGCCCGGTAATGGCCGTCGCTCAGACCTCAGTTAACCCAGTTTCTGCCCGGCTAAATGATAGACCTGGCCAAGGAGACCCAGGCCACATCTCTTCCTCCCCTCTGGCCCGCCTCATGGCCGGCGATGAGAGAGCAACCACTTTATTGAAGGGGGGGGGGGGCTCTTTGTTCTGTGACGTGAATTTCTCTTTGTTAAAAAAAAAATAGGAAAAAACTATATATTTGCACACACGCACACCACGCATACACACACCACACACACACACACACACACCACACACGCATACACACACACACACACACACACACACACCACACACGCATACTCACACTCAACACACACACACACACCACACACACGCACACACACACCACACACTCACACACACACACACACACACACACATACACACACACACACACGACACACACACACGCACACACACACACACACACCACGCATACACACACGCATACACACACACACACGCACACCACACACGCACACACACACACACACGCTACACAACACACACACACAACACACACACACACACGCATACACACACACACACACCACAACACACAAGGCATACCAACAGACACACGACAATCGCACACACACACACACACACACACAACACACACACACTGTACATGTTATAAACAGTCAGTATGAGACAGTGAAGGTTTCAACCACTAACTGGTTCATACTTTTACAGGTTAAGTTGTCGGTACCAGTCAAGACGCTGAGAGTTAAGGACGAGTCAGGAGAAGAACCAGTCAGTTCAGTACCAGTCAAAACAGTAACAGTTTATTGCAAGTCAAGAGAAGAACCACTCACTGCCAGTCCAAGACAGTAACAGTTCAGTACCAAGTCACAGAGAAGAACCACTCACTGCCAGTCAAGACAGTAACAGTTAAGTACCAGTCAAGAGAAGAACCACTCACTGCCAGTCAAGACAGTAACAGTTTATTGCCAGTCAAGACAGTAAACAGTTCACTGCCAGTCAAGAAAAGAACCACTCACTGCCAGTCAAGAAAAGAACCACTCATTGCCAGTCAAGACAGTAACAGTTCAGTACCAGTCAAGAGAAGAACCACTCACTGCCAGTCAAGACCAGTAACAGTTTATTGCAAGTCAAGAGAAGAACCACTGACTGCCAGTCAAGACAGTAACAGTTAAGTACCAGTCAAGAGAAGAGCCACTCACTGCCAGTCAAGACAGTAACAGTTTATTGCCATCAAGACAGTAACAGTTCACTGCCAGTCAAGAAAAGAACCACTCACTGCCAGTCAAGAAAAGAACCACTCATTGCCAGTCAAGACAGTAACAGTTCAGCACCAGTCAAGAGAAGAAACCACTCACTGCCAGTCAAGACAGTAACAGTTCAGTACTAGTCAAGTGAAGAACCACTCGCGATCAGTCAACACAGTAACAGTTTTATTGCAAGTCAAGAGAAGAAACCACTCACAGCCAGTCACGACGTAACAGTTCAGTACCAGTCAAGAGAAGAACCACTCACTGCCAGTCAAGACCAGTAACAGTTTATTGCAAGTCAAGTGAAAGAACCACTCACTGCCAGTCCAGACAGTAACAGATCAGTACCAGTCAAGTGAAGAACCACTCACTGCCAGTCAAGACAGTAACAGTTCAGTACTAGTCAAGTGAAGAACCACTCGCTCTCAGTCAACACAGTAACAGTTTATTGCAAGACAAGAAGAAGAACCACTCACTGCCAGTCAAGACAGTAACATTTTATTGCAAGTCAAGTGAAGAACCACTCACTGCCAGTCAAGACAGTAACAGTTCAGTACCAGTCAAGTGAAGAAACCAATCTGCCAGTCAAGACAGTAACAGTTTCAGTACTAGTCAAGTGAAGAACCACTCGCTCTCAGTCAACACAGTAACAGTTTATTGTTCAAGACAAGAGAAGAACCACTCATGCCAGTCACACAGTAACATGTTCCTGCCAGTCACACGTAACAGTTCACTGGCCAGTCAACACAGTAACAGTTCACTGCCAGTTAAACACAGTAACAGTTCACTGCCAGTCAACACAGTAACAGTTTCACTGCCAGTCAACACAGTAACCGTTCACTGCCAGTCAACACAGTAACAGTTTAATGAATAGGAAAGAAAATCGTGATAGAAAGTGAAAACAAAGAAAAAAATGATAAAAGTGAATATAAAATGAAATAATGATAAAACAAGAGAAAATGAAAGTAATTAGTGATAGTGTTAGTGAAAATAAACCACGAATTCTGAAAGTGACTTACATATTGAAAAGACATTTAGATATTTCCCACCCTTCCGCCACACACACACACCGAGAAGAACTTTAATCATCTGTGAGTAGAGAATTGATTTTAGTGTTAGATCTTTGCTTAAGTAACCTTTTTCAGTATGACATTCAGTTATATATAATATTAACATAACACATAGGGGGCTTCACACCCTTTATATGTGTGGTTTTCGTTCCGGCCCAAGTCTTCATTTATCAGGGGAGTTATTGTAGTAGTATTTCCTGTGTGTATTGACTACACACTGCCCCGTCAGTACTGGAAACCTCTCGGTGCCAACGTCAATACAAGGTAAGTGAAGGCTATTTTTTGAAAATTATATTGTATAGCTGACAGGCTGTTTGTAGTTAATAACACTAATGTTGGCTGTAGATCTTTAGAGATACTGTATTTTCTTGTTTTGTAGATCAGGAATGTACTCAGGGATGTACTCTTGTACCGTACTCTCTCTTTGTGGTTCAGTACTGCAACCGGGTACTATCTTGTTTTGCAATTCAGGATTACTGTACTTTCTTTTTGTAGTTCAAGAGATGATACAGTTACTTTTATGGCACAAGAGATTCTGTAGTCTTTTGTGGGTCATGAGATACTGTGTTTGCCTTTGTAGTTCAAGAGAAAGGTAGAGTTTTATATTTCAGATCAACGTAGGTGCAACGAGTAGCTCTTTTTCAGCTCAAGTCGACATAGAAGAGGAAGGGATGGTGTAATAAATGTGAACGAGATGATAAACTAATTGAGTGATGGATAAACCTAATTAAAAGTGATGAAAAAACTAATTGAGTGACGGTATAAAACTAATTGAGTGATGGATAAACTAATTAAAAGTGATGAAAAAACTAATTGAGTGACGGATAAACTAATTAAAAGTGATGAAAACACTAATTGGAAAGTAATACAAGACGAGAAAAAATTAGTGATGAAAGAAAATAAAAATGATGTAAGACTGAAAGTGATGATAGAAAAAGAACAAAATAGTGATGATAATGAACAAAAGAACAACATGAAGGTGACTTGGATAACTACAACCGCTGTTTACACAGACTTGTAAAGTGTGTTAAGTAATTTCTAAGACGAGTTTGTTGTTTGATGATTAAATCTTGACTTCATTGCTTCATGACTGTTGATGAGCACCTTACTCTTACTACAACAATACTTATAGTAAGCACACAGTAAGAACAGGCCCAGTGCTTCATATCCCTGGTAGATGAAGCACCTTACTCTACAGCAACAATATTTATAGAGCACACAGTTAGAACAGGCCCCAGTGCTTCATATCCCTGGTAGATGAAGCACCTAACTCTACAGCAACAATATTTATAGAAGCTCATAGTAAGGCGGGCCTCAGTGCTTCATATTCCTGGTAGATGAAGCACCCAGTACCACCACCACGTCACACCTCACCACAGACAGTAAGAACGACACAGTGCTTCATATCCTGACTGGCACTGAAGCACCTGTGAAAAAATAACACTTGATATTATTAAAACTGAACTTGAAAGATAAACTAAGATAAGGAATTGGATAAGGTGAAACTCAAGAGAATATTAGGAATTTGCCTTATCGTCTTATCTGTTCAAGTGTTTTGTGTTAAGTTGTCCTCCATGTAGTTCCCTCTCGAGCCATCATGTTCAGGACGAGTGAAAATGAGGTATACAAAATATAGATAAAGTGAAAACTGGCAAGGAAATAAGATAATTCGTGGAAAAGTGTGATTATATTAAAGGTAAATTAAGAAATAGATGGAAATGAAAGAGAATAATTTGATAGAAAAGTGAAAATGGAAAGAAAATAGATGGAATGAAAGAAATAATTGATAGAAAAGTTAAAATGGAAAGAAAATAGATGGAAAGTGAAAAGAAATAATTGATAGAAAGTGAAAATGAAGAATTTGTGATATAAAAAGTGTCCAGGTTCGCATCGAGTGTCAGTCAGTACAAGACGTGACGCCGGAACACCCAGCGACGCTCTTCATGTATAGTACAAATATTCATAGTTTTTTTGTTGATATATTAGAACCATTGATTGTTGAGAAGAATATTTTAGTTGCTTATAGGAGAGTAGTGAAGATATCCATGACAATACCATCACTGTTTTTGTTGATATTAGAACTATTGATTGTTGAGAGGAATATTTTAGTTGTTTAGTTTAGAAGACAGAGTTAAGGAAATTATATGAGGCTTTATGTGTACTAAAGATGCGTGTTCGTTATATAGCGCGTGGAGGAGTGGACGTTCTGTTGATGTTTAGAGAAGGAAGTCGTTTCGTTATAATCCACAGTTTTAAGGAAATCGTTCGTTATAACCCACCAGTTTAAGGAAATCGTTTCGTTATAACCCACAGTTTAAGGAAATCGTTCGTTATAATCCACAGTTTTAAGGAAATCGTTCGTTATAATCCACAGTTTAAGGGAGTCGTTCGTTATAACCCACAGTTTAAGGAATCGTTCGTTATAATCCACAGTTTAAGGAAATCGTTCGTTATAACCCACAGTTTAAGGAAATCGTTCGTTATAATCCACAGTTTAAGGAATCGTTCGTTTATAATCCACAATTTAAGGAAATCGTTCGTTATAATCCACAGTTGAAGGTACATTATCATCAGTATTAAAAATGTCAGTATCCACGGTATTAAAAGGTCAATATCTAGGGAATTAATTAAAATGTCAGTATTCCACGGTATTAAAAGTGTCAGTATCCACGGCATAAAAAATGTCAGTTTCCACGGTAATAAAATGTCAGTATCTACGGTATTAAAAATGTCAGTATCCACGGTATTAAAAGTGTCAGTATCCACGGTATAAAAAATGTCAGTTTCCACGGTATATAAATGTCAATATCTACGGTATTAATTAAAATGTCAGTATCCACGGTATTAAAATTGTCGTATCCACGGTGCAGTTTTTAGTATAGTATAATACTTTTTCGTCAGTGTTAAATCACCAGATATATTTTACTGTTGAAATGTTATGTTAAATAAATAAACTAAATTACATTACGCAAATTAACGCTTTAATGATATTTTGTGACGTTCGTGTAATTAATACATTTGATTACGTGAACTTTTTGCCTGACTAATGTCCTCGTTGTGCCCGGACTGAACTGACCTTTTGATAACGACTTATTCTGGGTTTATACCTGACTTGATCTGTCTCCTGCGATTTTTTGTGATTATTGGCTTGGTAAACCTAACCTAACTTAATCTGACCTAACTTAACCTGACCTGGACCTGATCTAACCTACCTCATCTAACATAACTTGATTTGACCTGAACTACTAATCTAACCTAACCTAACCTATTTTCTATAACATTGTGCAAAACGAATATTATCTGTTGTTAAGGGTTGAGAAAGAGAGAGAGAGAGAGAGAGAGAGGGGAAAGGGGGAAGAGAGAGAGAGAGAGAAAGAAAAAAAGGAGGAGAAGAGAGAAGAAAAAAGGGGGGGAAGAGGAGAGAGAAAGAGAGAGAGAGAGAGAGAGAGAGAGAGAGAGAGAGAGAATAAGGGGGAAGAGAGAGAGAGAGAAGGGGGGAAAAGGGGGCAGAGAGAGAGAGAGAGCAGTACATCAGTAAGAGCACATAAAGAAGTAATGGGGATAAGGGGGGGCAGTAATGGAGGTAAGAGGGGGGGCCGAGACGCTGGTTCTCAAGTGAATGTAAACGACACATTTACTCTCGTCTTTTAAACCTGATTAAAAAGTGGCTCCTGAAGACGAGAGGGAAGACCTGATTGGGCCCCGATTTTACACCCGATTTTACGAAGGGCTGAATCTGGGGGCTAAATCTGGGGACTGAATCTGGGGCTAAATTTGGGGACTTGCATCTAGGGAGTGAATCCAAGTGTAATTCCATTTTAAATTGCTATGTGAATCCTGGTATTATCCAGGTGTTAATTCCAAGTCTTAATCAGAGTGAATCAAGTGTAAATCCGAGGGTTAAATTCTAGAGTTAATCCATGTTTTAATCAGTGCTAATCCAAGTGTAATTCCTTTAGAAATCCAAGCGTTAATCAGTGTTAATCCTGTCTTAGTGTTAATCCAATCTTACTCAGTGTTAATCCAAGTGGGGGTAAATCCGGGGTTCAGTCTGGAGTGAACTGGAGACGATGTAAAAAAAAAAAGGTCGAGAGGAGGGTAACGTCCTTAGAGAAAGAATGGGGAGGGGGGAAGAGGGGGAGGGGGGGTACGAGGAGAAAGGAGGGGGGAGGACGAAGGAGGAGAGGGGGAAGGGGCAGGAGGAGGGTGGAAAGAAGGAGGAAGGGGGAGATAAAGAGGAACAAGAGGGGGAAGGGGAGGAGGAGGAGGGGAAGAGGAGGAAGGGGGGAGGAGAAGAGAAGAGGGGGTGCGGAAGAGGAGGAGGGGGGGGAATAGAGGAGGGAGGGGGAGAGAGGGGAGGGGGAAGAGGCAGGAGGGTGGAAGAGGAGGAAGGGGGGAGGAAGAGGAAGAGGAGGAAGGGGGGAAGAGGGAGGCAGGGGGGAGGAAGAAGGACAGAGGGGGAGGGGGAGTGAGGAGGACGGGTGGGAGAGGATGAGAAGAATGAGAAACGGAGGTGAATGAAGACGAGAGAGATAGAGGGGGGAGAACGAGAGACTTAAGATAGGATCCGGTTCAGGTCAAGGTCCCGGGTAGTTTGAAAAATAGCTGATGCTTTAAATGAAAAGAGAGCTAGAAGGAGAAAGGGCAATGATGAAGGTAAATACATAAGAATGATTAAACGGTGACGTGGATCCAGGTAGCAGCAGTTAAGGTCATGGGCGGTGGAGGGGCAGGGAAAGGATGCACGGCCCAGTAGGGAGGGTGGTGGAGTGGCGGGGAGCGGCAGGTAGCGGCCAGTTAAAAATAGTGGGTGATGGCGGGGAGGGGCAGAGGGGGCTGGCAACACACAAAAAAGGGAAAAACCCGCCAGGTAATGGGGCCGGAACCTGCCGCATGGCATTTAAGTGATTATTTTCAGAGGACCTGGACGACCACCGCCTCCAGGGGCAAACCAGGACGAGGGGGGGGAAGAGGAGAAAAGAGAAAGGGGGAGGAGGGAGGGAGAAGGAGGATGAGGGGGAGTGGGATTAGGAAGAGAAGAAGAGGGGGAGAAAGAGAATAGGAGAGGAGAAGGAGAAGAGTAAGTGGAGGAGGAATAAGAGGGAAGAGAATAAGCGTATCTCCAAGAGAGTACAAGGAGGGAGTAGAACTAGGAGATGAGGAGAAACTAAGGTGGGAGAGAACTAGAGGAAGAGGAGACGAAGGAGGGAGAGAACTAGGAGGAAGAGGAGACGAAGAGGAGGGAGAGAACTAGGAGAGGAGAGGAGACGAAGGAGGGAGAAGAACTAGATGAGGATGAGAAGACGGAAGGAGGGAGAGAACTGAAGGTGATGGGATTGATGAGACGAAGGAGGGAGAGAACTGAGGAAGGAGGAGGAGCCGAATGGAGGGAGAAGAACTAGGAGAAGAGGAGACGAAGAGGGAGCGAACTTATTGGAGGAGTAGGAGGACGAAGGATGGATGATGATACTTTAGATGAGGAGACGAAGGAGGGAGATAACTAGGAGGATGAGGAGACGAAAACGAGGGAGATAGATCGTAGGAGGAGGAGAAGACGAAGGATGGAGAGAACTATGGAGGAGGAGGAGTCGAAGGAGTAAAGACAATAATGGGAGGGTACAGATAAAGTAGGGATGAATATAGTCATAAGTGTTCTAATAAAAGGAAAATAAATGATGGAAGGACAAGTAAAATGAGAATAAGAGAACATAGAATAAAAATCAAGGTTGACGAAATCCCAAAAAAAGAAAGAAAGAAAGAAAGAAAAAAAGGAAATAGATCGAGAGAAAAAGAATTGTGAATATAGAGAAAGCAAAAAAAGGCAAAAACAGGGTTTCAAAAAGGATACAAACGAAAAGGCGGGGGAAGTAAATGAGGAATCAAAACAAACAAGGGGATAAATGACGATAAGTGACAGAATATCCCAACTGGGTGTAAAAAAAAAAAAAAAAAAAAGATTCGTCGAGACTTTGATTTCGGTAACAAATAAAAAGAATTCTAACATGTACAGAATTGAAAAGTAGCAGACGACAACATTGGACCAGAGGAATGACGTGATGAATGAGAGAGAGAGAAGAGAGAGACCGAGAGAGAGAGAGAGAGGAATAAAAATTGAGAAAAAAGTTGCAAGAAGCAATAAGTAAAAAATCACAAAATAAGAACAAAAAAATACAAATGCCGAAATGATGGAAAGATAAACGAGACAACATGAATGAAAGGAAAATAGACAAAAAAAAGGAAAATCAAGACAAATGATGTTTTAAGAATTCAGGTGAAAATAGAAAATAAAACGAAGAACCGAATTGTGTAAAAAAAAAACACAGAGAGACTAGATAAAAAAGAGAAAGAGAGAGAACTAGAATTGCAAAAGGGAAGGAAAGAAAAAGAGGGTGAGAGATGGGGAGGAAAGTGAGGGAACACAGAGTAAATCTAACGACGGAGCAGTGAGGCATAACGCATCGGTTAGGTCCACTGAATCTTTTTCCATAATAATAAAATATTGGAGTGTGGGTATATGTGTGTGTGTGTGTGTGGATGGGTGGTGGGTTGGTGGGTGGGGGCGATGCATGCACACAACTGCCCTCAACTTTCTTGCATGAAAGCACTCAGATTCAGCCTCTCATATAAATATATACCACTTTTCCACGCAACAGTATTTTTTTTTTTTTTTTTTTGCAATTGTGTTTTTGTAAGGAAGGGTACCGGGTCGGGGTGGGGCGGGGAGGGGAGGTTGGTACGGGGTGGGGGTGGTACGGGGTGGGGAGAGGTTACGGGGCGGGGTGGTGTTCGGGGTGAGGATGTGTTACTGGTGGGAGTGTTACGGGGCGGGGTGGTGTTACGGGGTGATGGTGGTAAGGGCGGGGGTGGTACGGGGCGGGTTTAGTGGTTACGGGCGGGGGCGGTAACGGGGCGGGTTAGGGGGGGGTATCTTGATTATACTGAATGATTCTACGTCAGCGGCTGATTGATTTAAAGGCTGATTTAATGTGATGTTTTTTATACTGTTGCGGGTGTGTGGGTGGGGTGTGTGGGTGGTGGGTGGGTGAGTGGGTGGGTGAGTGGGTGTGTGGTGTGTGTGTGGTGTGTGTGTGAAAGAAAAACAGGAGACAGTATGAGAGAGGGGAGAGAACAGAGAGAAGCAAGGAAAGAGAGAAAGAAAGAAAGACTGTGAGTGTGTGTGGAAGAGAGAGAGAAGAGGAGAGAGAGAGAAGAGAGAAGAAAGAGAGAGAGACTGTGTGTGAGGCAGGTGTTACACTATTTTTCAGTGTGATTTTTTTACTTGCTCTTATCACATCTGTACGCGATTTATGTATGTACATTATATATATATGTTGTATATCTGCAGTGTGTGTGTGTGTGGGCTGGCTGGTAGTAGTAGTTGTGTATTGGTGGTAGTAGTAAGTGGTAGTGGTGGTTGTAGTAGTCATCGTGATGTGAAGTACGTGAGAGGGAGCGAGCAGCGAGTGTCTTGGTATGAAGGTAAAGTCTACGGGATCTCACCTTCTTGTTTCACTATATACACCACTAGCCCCCGAGGTGTAGTTTTTGGGGCGGGGCGGGGGGGGGGTCCTGTGTACATGGGGCTGAAAATTCACAGATTGTAAAGTAACATAAAATATACTAACCACTCGGCTGAGCCATTTTAGGTGGAGGGGGGGGGGGGGGGGGGGGGGGGGGGGGGGAGTAACTGCCTCATTGTTAAAGGAGGTACAGTACTTGAA
>CAUDMG010000686.1:12500-15000 GCA_958450375.1 Homarus gammarus | reverse complement strand
TTGTTTTTATCTAAAATGAGTGTTTTTCGTGAAAAGAAGAAAAACTAACTAAAATACACCTGATCTAACCTAACCTAACCTAACCTAACCTAACCTAACCTCTAACATTGAAAATCAGTGTTTTGAATAGAAATTAAGCGTTTTCCGTGAAAAGAAGATAAAAATAAGCAAAATACATTGTTTTTATCTAAACTGAGTGTTTTTCGTGAAAAGAAGACAAACTAACTAAAATACACCTAACCAAACCTACCCTAACCTAACCTAACCTAACCTAACCTAACCTAACCTAACCAAACGTAACCTCTAGCACTGAAAATCAGTGTTTTGAAAAACAATTGTGCGTTTTCCGTGAAAAGAGGATGAAAATAAGTAAAATACATTGGTTTTTATCTAAAACTGAGTGTTTTTTGTTAAAAGAAGTAAAACTAACTAAAATTAACTTAACCTAACCTAACCTAACTAATCCTAACCTAACATAACATAACCTAACCTAACCTAACCTAATCTAACCCAACCTAATCTAACCTAACCTAACCAAACCTAACCTAACCAAACCTCTAACACTGAAAATCATTGTTTTGAAAAAAAATTAAGCGTTTTCCATGAAAAGAGGATGAAAATATGTAAAATACATTGGTTTTCATCAAAAACTGAGTGTTTTTTGTTAAAAGAAGTAAAACTAACTAAAATTAACTTAACCTAACCTAACCTAACCTATCCTAACCAAACATCACCTAACCTAACCTAACATAACCTAACCTAACCTAACCTAACCTAACCTAACCTAACCTGAACTAACCTAACCTAACCTCTAACACTGAAAATCAGTGTTTTGAATAGAAATTAATCGTTTTCCGTGAAAAGAAGATAAAAATAAGTAAAATACATTGTTTTTATCTAAAACTGAGTGTTTATCGTGAAAAGAAGAAAAACTAACTAAAATACACCTAATTAAACCTACCCTAACTTAACCTAACCTAACCTAACCAAACCTAACCTAACCTAACCTAACCTAACCTCTAACACTGAAAATCAGTGTTTTGAAAAAAAATTAAGCGTTTTCCGTGAAAAGAGGATGAAAATAAGTAAAATACATTGGTTTTCATCAAAAACTGAGTGTTTTTTGTTAAAAGAAGTAAAACTAACTAAAATTAACTTAACCTAACCAAACCTATCCTAACCTAACAAACCCAACCTAACCTAACCTAACCTAACCTAACCTAACCTAACCTAACCTAACCTAACCTCCAACACTGAAAATCAGTGTTTTGAATAGAAATTAAGCGTTTTCCGTGAAAAGAAGATAAAAATAAGTAAAATACATTGTTTTTATCTAAAAGTGAGTGTTTTTCGTGAAAAGAAGAAAAACTAACTAAAATACACCTAACCTAACCTAACCTAACCTAACCTAACCTAACCTAACCTAACCTAACCTAACCTAACCTAACCTAACCTCTAACACTGAAAATCAGTGTTTTGAAAAAAAATTAAGCGTTTTCCGTGAAAAGAGGATGAAAATAAGTAAAATACATTGGTTTTCATCAAAAACTGAGTGTTTTTTGTTATAAGAAGTATAACTAACTAAAATTAACTTAACCTAACCTAACCTAACCTATCCTAACCTAACCTAACCTAACCTAACCTAACCTAACCTAACCTAACCTAACCTCTAACACTGAAAATCAGTGTTTTGAAAAAAAATTAAGCGTTTTCCGTGAAAAGAGGATGAAAATAAGTAAAATACATTGGTTTTCATCTAAAACTGAGTGTTTTTTGTAAAAGAAGTAAAACTAACTAAAATTAACTTAACCTAACCTAACCTAACCTATCCTAACCTAACCTAACCTAACCTAACCTAACCTAACCTAACCTCTAACACTGAAAATCAGTGTTTTGAAAAGAAATTAAGCGTTTTCCGTGAAAAGAAGATGAAAATAAGTAAAATACATTGGTTTTCATCTAAAACTGAGTGTTTTTCGTGAAAAGAAGTAAAACTAACTAAAATTAACTTAACCTAACCTAACCTAACCTAACCTAACCTAACCTAACCTAACCTAACCTAACCTAACCTAACCTCTAACACTGAAAATCAGTGTTTTGAAAAAAATTAAGCGTTTTCCGTGAAAAGAGGATGAAAATAAGTAAAATACATTGGTTTTTATCTAAAACTGAGTGTTTTTTGTTAAAAGAAGTAAAACTAACTAAAATTAACTTAACCTAACCTAACCTAACTAATCCTAACCTAACATAACATAACCTAACCTAACCTAACCTAACCTAACCAACCTAACCTAACCTAACCTAACCTAACCTCTAACACTGAAAATCAGTGTTTTGAAAAAAAATTAAGCGTTTTCCGTGAAAAGAGGATGAAAATAAGTAAAATACATTGGTTTTCATCAAAAACTGAGTGTTTTTTGTTAAAAGAAGTAAAACTAACTAAAATTAACTTAACCTAACCTAACTAACCTATCCTAACCTAACCTAACCTAACCTAACC
>CAUDMG010000686.1:5000-7500 GCA_958450375.1 Homarus gammarus | reverse complement strand
AACCTATCCTAACCTAACCTAACCTAACCTAACCTAACCTAACCTAACCTCTAACACTGAAAATCAGTGTTTTGAATAGAAATTAAACGTTTTCCGTGAAAAGAAGATAAAAATAAGTAAAATACATTATTTTTATCTAAAAGTGAGTGTTTTTCGTGAAAAGAAGAAAAACTAACTAAAATACACCTAACCTAACCTACCCCTAACCTAACCTAACCTAACCTAACCTAACCTAACCTAACCTAACCTAACCTCTAACACTGAAAATCAGTGTTTTGAAAAAAAATTAAGCGTTTTCCGTGAAAAGAGGATGAAAATAAGTAAAATACATTGGTTTTCATCTAAAACTGAGTGTTTTTTGTTAAAAGAAGAAAACTAACTAAAATACACCTAACCTAACCTAACCTAACCTAACCTAACCCAACCTAACTAACCTAACCTAACCTAACCTAACCTAACCTAACCTAAACTCTAACACTGAAAATCAGTGTTTTGAAAAAAATTAAGCGTTTTCCGTGAAAAGAGGATGAAAATAAGTAAAATACATTGGTTTTCATCTAAAACTGAGTGTTTTTTGTTAAAAGAAGTAAAACTAACTAAAATTAACCTAACCTAACCTAACCTACCTAACCTAACCTAACCTAACCTAACCTAACCTAACCTAACCTAACCTAACTCTAACACTGAAAATCAGTGTTTTGAAAAAAATTAAGCGTTTTCCGTGAAAAGAGGATGAAAATAAGTAAAATACATTGGTTTTCATCTAAAACTGAGTGTTTTTTGTTAAAAGAAGTAAAACTAACTAAAATAACTTAACCTAACCTAACCTAACCTATCCTAACCTAACATAACCTAACCTAACCTAACCTAACCTAACCTAACCTAACCTCTAACACTGAAAATCAGTGTTTTGAATAGAAATTAAGCGTTTTCCGTGAAAAGAAGATAAAATAAGTAAAATACATTGTTTTTATCTAAAAGTGAGTGTTTTTCGTGAAAAGAAGAAAAACTAACTAAAATACACCTAACCTAACCTACTAACCTAACCTAACCTAACCTAACCTAACCTAACCTAACCTAACCTCTAACACTGAAAATCAGTGTTTTGAAAAAAAATTAAGCGTTTTCCGTGAAAAGAGGATGAAAATAAGTAAAATACATTGGTTTTCATCAAAAACTGAGTGTTTTTTGTTAAAAGAAGTAAAACTAACTAAAATTAACTTAACCTAACCTAACCTAACCTAACCTAACCTAACCTAACCTAACCTAACCTAACCTAACCTAACCTAACCTCTAACACTGAAAATCAGTGTTTTGAATAGAAATTAAGCGTTTTCCGTGAAAAGAAGATAAAAATAAGTAAAATACATTGTTTTTATCTAAAAGTGAGTGTTTTTCGTGAAAAGAAGAAAAACTAACTAAAATACACCTAACCTAACCTAACCTACCTAACCTAACAACCTAACCTAACCTAACCTAACCTAACCTAACCTAACCTAACCTAACCTCTAACACTGAAAATCAGTGTTTTGAATAGAAATTAAGCGTTTTCCGTGAAAAGAAGATAAAAATAAGCAAAATACATTGTTTTTATCTAAACTGAGTGTTTTTCGTGAAAAGAAGACAAACTAACTAAAATACACCTAACCAAACCTACCCTAACCTAACCTAACCTAACCTAACCTAACCTAACCTAACCAAACGTAACCTCTAACACTGAAAATCAGTGTTTTGAAAAAAAATTGTGCGTTTTCCGTGAAAAGAGGATGAAAATAAGTAAAATACATTGGTTTTTATCTAAAACTGAGTGTTTTTTGTTAAAAGAAGTAAAACTAACTAAAATTAACTTAACCTAACCTAACCTAACTAATCCTAACCTAACATAACATAACCTAACTAACCTAACCTAATCTAACCCAACCTAAACTAACCTAACCTAACCAACCTAACCTAACCTCTAACACTGAAAATTAGTGTTTTGAAAAAAAATTAAGCGTTTTCCGTGAAAAGAGGATGAAAATAAGTAAAATACATTGGTTTTCATCAAAAACTGAGTGTTTTTTGTTAAAAGAAGTAAAACTAACTAAAATTAACTTAACCTAACCTAACCTAACCTAACCAAACATCACCTAACCTAACCTAACCTAACCTAACCTAACCTAACCTAACCTAACCTGAACTAACCTAACCTAACCTCTAACACTGAAAATCAGTGTTTTGAATAGAAATTAATCGTTTTCCGTGAAAAGAAGATAAAAATAAGTAAAATACATTGTTTTTATCTAAAACTGAGTGTTTATCGTGAAAAGAAGAAAAACTAACTAAAATACACCTAATTAAACCTACCCTAACTTAACCTAACCTAACCTAACCAAACCTAACCTAACCTAACCTAACCTCTAACACTGAAAATCAGTGTTTTGAAAAAAAATTAAGCGTTTTCCGTGAAAAGAGGATGAAAATAAGTAAAATACATTGGTTTTCATCAAAAACTGAGTGT
>CAUDMG010000686.1:0-2500 GCA_958450375.1 Homarus gammarus | reverse complement strand
TACATTGGTTTTCATCAAAAACTGAGTGTTTTTTGTTATAAGAAGTATAACTAACTAAAATTAACTTAACCTAACCTAACCTAACCTATCCTAACCAAACATCACCTAACCTAACCTAACATAACCTAACCTAACCTAACCTAACCTAACCTAACCTAACCTGAACTAACCTAACCTAACCTCTAACACTGAAAATCAGTGTTTTGAATAGAAATTAATCGTTTTCCGTGAAAAGAAGATAAAAATAAGTAAAATACATTGTTTTTATCTAAAACTGAGTGTTTATCGTGAAAAGAAGAAAAACTAACTAAAATACACCTAATTAAACCTACCCTAACTTAACCTAACCTAACCTAACCAAACCTAACCTAACCTAACCTAACCTCTAACACTGAAAATCAGTGTTTTGAAAAAAAATTAAGGGTTTTCCGTGAAAAGAGGATGAAAATAAGTAAAATACATTGGTTTTCATCAAAAACTGAGTGTTTTTTGTTAAAAGAAGTAAAACTAACTAAAATTAACTTAACCTAACCAAACCTATCCTAACCTAACAAACCCAACCTAACCTAACCTAACCTAACCTAACCTAACCTAACCTAACCTCCAACACTGAAAATCAGTGTTTTGAATAGAAATTAAGCGTTTTCCGTGAAAAGAAGATAAAAATAAGTAAAATACATTGTTTTTATCTAAAAGTGAGTGTTTTTCGTGAAAAGAAGAAAAACTAACTAAAATACACCTAACCTAACCTAACCTAACCTAACCTAACCAAACCTAACCTAACCTAACCTAACCTAACCTCTAACACTGAAAATCAGTGTTTTGAAAAAAAATTAAGCGTTTTCCGTGAAAAGAGGATGAAAATAAGTAAAATACATTGGTTTTCATCAAAAACTGGGTGTTTTTTGTTATAAGAAGTATAACTAACTAAAATTAACTTAACCTAACCTAACCTAACCTATCCTAACCAAACATAACCTAACCTAACCTAACCTAACCTAACCTAACCTAACCTAACCTCTAACACTGAAAATCAGTGTTTTGAATAGAAATTAAGCGTTTTCTGTGAAAAGAAGATAAAAATAAGTAAAATACATTGTTTTTATCTAAAACTGAGTGTTTTTCGTGAAAAGATGAAAAACTAGCTAAAATACACCTAACCTAACCTAATCTAACCTAACCTAACCTAACCTACCCTAACCTCTAACACTGAAAATCAGTGTTTTGAAAAAAAATTGTGCGTTTTCCGTGAAAAGAGGATGAAAATAAGTAAAATACATTGGTTTTTATCTAAAACTGAGTGTTTTTTGTTAAAAGAAGTAAAACTAACTAAAATTAACTTAACCTAACCTAACCTAACTAATCCTAACCTAACATAACATAACCTAACCTAACCTAACCTAATCTAACCCAACCTAATCTAACCTAACCTAACCAAACCTAACCTAACCAAACCTCTAACACTGAAAATCATTGTTTTGAAAAAAAATTAAGCGTTTTCCATGAAAAGAGGATGAAAATATGTAAAATACATTGGTTTTCATCAAAAACTGAGTGTTTTTTGTTAAAAGAAGTAAAACTAACTAAAATTAACTTAACCTCAACTAACATAACCTATCCTAACCTAACCTAACCTAACCTAACCTAACCTAACCTAACCTAACCTCTAACACTGAAAATCAGTGTTTTGAATAGAAATTAAGCGTTTTCCGTGAAAAGAAGATAAAAATAAGTAAAATACATTGTTTTTATCTAAAAGTGAGTGTTTTTCGTGAAAAGAAGAAAAACTAACTAAAATACACCTAACCTAACCTAACCTAACCTAACCTAACCCAACCTAATCTAACCTAACCTAACCTAACCTAACCTAACCTAAACTCTAACACTGAAAATCATTGTTTTGAAAAAAAATTAAGCGTTTTCCGTGAAAAGAGGATGAAAATAAGTAAAATACATTGGTTTTCATCTAAAACTGAGTGTTTTTTGTTAAAAGAAGTAAAACTAACTAAAATTAACCTAACCTAACCTAATCTCTCCTAACCTAACCTAACCTAACCTAACCTAACCTAACCTAACCTAACCTAAACTCTAACACTGAAAATCAGTGTTTTGAAAAAAAATTAAGCGTTTTCCGTGAAAAGAGGATGAAAATAAGTAAAACACATTGGTTTTCATCTAAAACTGAGTGTTTTTTGTTAAAAGACGTAAAACTAACTAAAATTAACTTAACCTAACCTAACCTAACCTATCCTAACCTAACATAACCTAACCTAACCTAACCTAACCTAACCTAACCTAACCTCTAACACTGAAAAACAGTGTTTTGAATAGAAATTAAGCGTTTTCCGTGAAAAGAAGATAAAAATAAGTAAAATACATTGTTTTTATCTAAAAGTGAGTGTTTTTCGTGAAAAGAAGAAAAACTAACTAAAATACACCTAACCTAACCTAACCTAACCTAACCTAACCACACCTAACCTAACCTAACCTAACCTAACCT